>WHYT01016629.1:266502-301932 GCA_009806455.1 Tetrax tetrax | reverse complement strand
AAAAAAAAAAAAAAAAAAAAAAGCAGCTTGATCACGTATCTGGAATATACAATTACAGCATCAACTTACACAGAATTATTCTTAAGAATATGCTGTGTTTCGAGGATGCCACAGGCAGTCAGAAGCTACTTGGCACTGAATCCTTGTCGATGGTGACAGAGCATCACTCATACAAAGTCAACACACTGAGGAAGCAGCAATATTAGTATTGAAAAAAGAAACAGATCTGCATCTCTGTATGCAGAGCAAGACAGAGGTTTTAGCTGCCAGCTCATCTAAAGCTGAAGGCAGTGTACCTAAAGCAGCTAAGGTTCATTAATCCAACGAACGTGCCAAAAAGGGAAAATTCTAACCTCTTCCAAGTTCAGCCAGTATCACAGGCAAATGATTATTTTATTTTCTTGTTTCATGATTCTTATATATTCTGTTGAAAATATGTATTTAAAATTTAAGTCAGCCTTGCTGCAAATTACTAGTGAGTCTTGATACCATGTGTTCAATAAAATTTACTTCTGCTTTTCTGGGAAGCACAAGGAGACCTGATATGTCCTCAAACTTTTTCAAAATAAGCCTTGTTCCAACTTCAAAAGCTCAATACTTTCTCAGGTTCAAGGTTCTCAAGTCAAACTGGTCAACGAGTTAGTAGCAAAAAACCTGAACAGTTATGCTGTTGTGCTCCTTAAGATTACGTATAAGCAAAATAAAACATTTTGTGACCTCATTTTGCCATCACACAGATGTGCAGAGTCAGTTTTACAAGGAAGCCTGTTTATCTGTCATTTCCAGCAAAATCCAGAAGTGGCAGATGTCCATCTGAACATCCATGGAAATGGAAACATCTTGACTACACCAGAAGAAGGAATTCCCATAACATCATTCAAAGAGGACGCAGCTCACATAGGACATGGTACAGCTGCGCACCTGTAAGCGTTCTCTGGTAAATCTTCCTCCTTCCAGCACTACGGATGCTTGGCTTGGCCAGGGTCAGGAGTAGAAACTGCTGGGTGGAGGAAGGATGGAGATGAAGAAACAAAGGGAAAAGGAACAGTGAGGACCTCCACAAGTATTACTGAAAGAGCGAGGGGAAGTGCTGCAGTCCAGCAGACTCAATATACACCTCCTTCCCACCCTGGAGCAGTGAGGGAGGAATCTAGGCAGATCATGCAATGACCTGTGCATACAGCAAGGGAAACACCAACTCCATCAACAGGGACTCAGGAGGTCCACCGACTTGGGAAAAAGCAGCAGCACCATCCACAAGGCATATGGGCCACAAAGGGTGGTACAGCAGGGGCTCACTGATGCGGCTTGGTTGTTGTGGGGCACCCGTGTGCCGAGGAGCCTCCAGGGCCTGGTAAAAGTCCAGAGGGATCACGAAAGATCTCATGTCAACTGGAAAGAGCTACATGTTGCATTAGAGCCACAGTAAAAGGGTACAGTGCGTACTCCATACAGACTACCTGCACCATGGACAAGTTTGGCAGGGCCTGGAGGTGGGCAGAGCTGTCTTGGAAGTGATGCTGATGAAGCATGACTTCCCGTCTCAAATGGAGGCTTAATGCCTTTCCCCCCCACCCCCTCAGTGACACCTATTCCTACTAGTCCTCCCCTTTACATTAGAGACAGGGTAATGTTCCTCTCTAATAATCCTAAGAGCTTCCCCTAGGGAGAGAAAAACAAAAGCGAGGAAACAAAATTATTTAACTGGATACAAATGAAAAAGGCCAATGACGGTGAGAGTCAACATAAAGAGAAAGAACTGTAAGCAGAGCAGTCCCAACATCACCCAGAATTCTCTGAACGGGACAGAGTATTGTACTCAAAGGATTTCTGAGTGATTTCTAATCTAACCCAGCAAGGCCATGCTTAAATTGCTGAACAAGAAACAGAAGCATGTAGATCAGATAATTCAAGTCCCTGGCCCATAATAGTCTGAATGGGAATTAGCTTTGAAGTTTATATCTATAACAGATTACACCTCCACTGATTATTGAAATAAAGATGGCACACATCCTGGTGGCTACCGCTTGCAGACTCCAGAGGACACAGTTTAACCACCTGCAAAGCAGCACGAAGTGTCTGGAAAACAGATTATGCCAAATCATTAACTGCAAGTGAATGAATGATTGGTTAGACCAAGTTTCTGTAATATTTGTCTTCATCAAGATTTTTCAGCAAAGGCCAACATCTCTGCCAAAATAACAGCTTAGAGTATTAAAAGGAAACATCCACCACAGTGAAAAATAATGTTAAACACATCATTTAATGAAGCAGTCTTGTTTAGATGTTTAGCTCCTCCATTACCTAACCAGATTAATTTCATATTCCAACCATTACCTCCTGATAGAAAGTAGAAAGAGAAATCCGCATTGACATGTAAACAATTCAAATAAAACTTAATGAAGTTGATTTTGAAGCAATTTCTGAGGACTGCAAAGAAGTTAATGAAACGGAAGCACAGCTTCTAACTTCTGGGCGCAAGGGACTGCACCGGGGGGCAGGAGGATGGGAATGGATCAGACTGCAAAAGTGGTAAATCACCTGTTTCCAGTCTTACTCGATCACTGACAGAAACAGTTTCAAAAGTTCTAGTAAACTTACAGTTTAAGAATGCATTATTTTTTGCAGATTTAAAAATAAACTTTGTAGTCTGAAGTCTTCTATACAGAAAGCTATTGTGAGATTGCAGTGGTGTAGGTAAGAGTATCACAGGAGGAGAAGAAAAAGCTGAAGCAGCTCTGGGAAGTTAATTCCAACAAAACAGAGGAAAAAGTGAAACTAAAACAGCCAGGTGCCTGTGGTAACTTCTAGAACCCAGTTTTCTAAATTTTTAAGGTTGCTTTTTACATAGTCAAGGTAAACAAAAGTTTTAAAGGCAGGAAGTTCTCAAGTGGATAATAAATTAATGTTTAAATTCATGAAAATCTACTATATACACACACTAAATATATATTTGGACATCCGTACACATATATGGAGAGAAGTATCTGACATTTATAAACTGAAATACCCGGACAAATAAAATGTAGCCATCAGTACAGACTAAAATTTTAAACAGAATTTTCTTCCTCCCTGATAATGAAGGCTTGAATAACTTTTTAAATAAGAATGACCATTATACTTTGGGGATCTCACCTTATGAATGTCTTGATTGGGGGCAAAGTCATTAGATACTTGATAATAGTATTTCAGTGTTATTTATGAACAGGACATGTGGAGCATGATGCTGAGATACAGGTGACCTGATTTATTTTCTACTGTATATGGGTCTGCCACCCACTGAAAACAGAAAAAAGAGGTCAGCTTTTTAAAGTTCAACTGGACAAGACTGGACTTTTTTCTGCCTTGAAACCAGAACTCTGAAAGCTAGAATAATTTGTTCATAAAAGTTGGGTTTTTTTTGTAAACTCTGTATCAGCATTTAAAAACCATGTTGCATCACAAGTGAAGAGTGATTTGAATCATTTACCATGACTTCAAAAAACTTATTTTATCACTGAAGGGTAGCAAGATTTCCTTAGTTAAAGACACTAGAGTTTCTAAGAATTTAAGGTTCAATAATGCTGAAAATCATATTAAGTTATCCATGCCAATCAGAAGACCAAATAAAAGACAATGCAGCAATATTGTCCCAAAAAGACTAGTCACTTTCACACTGAAGTTAGAGACTCTCATTCATTTGAAGGGGGATTTGGAGGAAAATATTACAATCCTGACAATTTCCCACCAGGAGAAGCTTTAGAAGGGGGAAGATCAGCCTTTTCTGTTCAGTGCAGTAGTACACCTTTTGCAGTAAGGAACCTCATTCTCCATTCTATGTCTCTGTTTCAAAACAGGGGCACTGCTGACTTCAAGTACCTTAAGACTTACCAGTTTTCTGAATTATCACCCAAGCAGTCTTTAACCTTCTTCTTCTTAAACTGTTCATTATGGCATAAACCCAGATTTGATCATGTTAAATGGTAAAAAATAAAAAAAAAAACCAGGCCACAAACATTGAGAAACTATGTATTAGGTAATCCTCTTTTCCTCCAATACTTTAATATTGCTATTTTACTTTTTTTTTTCCTGCATATGTAGAATGTATTTACAAACACTTAGCTCCCAATGCAAACAAACTATCAAAGACAGCCAAAATTCTGCTCGGTTTCTACAAAAGCCATCCTCCCTCCTGTAGCCCCAGTTCTCGCCACAGACATGTCAGACAACTTCTATGAACTGAGTGCTTATTATCTCTTCCTTCCTCGCTACTATGACGGCCTGAATTTAAAAGCACGGTGGGAACAATACTTGATTGAATCGCCTCTTCACTGAAACCATAACAACATTAGTGAAGGAAGCAAACAATACTCAAGAGGGGTCCAATTTACCTCTGGCCTTGTAAAGTTATTGTTCTTTGTATTTGTGCTTATAAAAAATACCATATTAAAAACACCAATATAAAAATACCTTTAGGAATCAGTATGCTCTCTTAATGGTAAATACTATGACAGACAGATTTCTTCACTTATCAATACATAGATGCTTTTCTGTCCATACGTTAACTCTTCTTTGTCCATGCACAGACTACCTAAGCTGCTGTGGTAGGAGAATGATTTAGGAGGAACAAGGGAACGCACCCTGCACAGAGCTCTTTCTGGGTACCCCAGGCCCGGCAGGACACACGAGCTCAGCGGCAGGGCTATGAAAACAGAACTGCTGGTTTGGGAACCATCAGCACGGCAGCATTCGCATGAACCAGCAAACTCTTCAATGCCCAAGTCTGCTTTGCAGAGAGCCATCTTGGACATAACAAATATTTCAAACAATTTTTAAATTCCTCTCACAGAGGGAAAAAAATTAAACATAACAGGAAGACAGTAGTCAAAGGAGCCAGCAAGAAACGGTCTCTCTCTCCAGGTTATGCATATTTTGGTATCCACCAAGATAGACAGGGGAGACATCTTGTATTATTTTCTTTGGCATGCCTCTCCGCCACCTAATTTCCCACCAGAATGTCAATCTTGACAAAAGTGAATGTTCAGAAGGAACTCCGTGACTTGTGGATGAGCTGTAAAAAAATATATTCTTAAACAAAGGAAGCATGCAGCCACCTTCATGAAAAGCTCAATAATTAACACCTATAGCTGGAAACCAGGAAATTATAGGGAACAAGAAATTTAATGAGATCTTGCAGTGCTAATTCAAAGCTCTAGAAAGTGGTTTGTAAGATAATTAATACAATGGGCCCTACCCTGCAGCAAAAGGTAAGTAATGGAGAGGTTCCCTCCACTGCATTTAAAAAACAAGGGAAGACTATGTAAATCATCTCTCTAAGCTCAAATTGCTTGTATACAAAAACACAAGTATTAAAAATCTGTATTCTCCTCCTTCTTTGCAGACTCAAGAGATCTTCTGTCAATTGAACTACTAATGTAATAACAATCACAATAATAAAAAGCCTTTTTGAAAAAGCAATCTTGAAAATCCACTTTCTGCCTTGTTAAAGGGGTAAAATGTTTGTAGGGGCAGTTTTTCTTTCCTTACTAGTACATCAAGTGTCTTCTTTCAGGACATTATTATTTATTAAATATTTTCAGCCAAGCAGATACTTTGGGAAGATCTGACTACTGATTAAAACAATAGATGGAAATCAGGGGGTACACGGAGAGGTGTGTAAAAGGCATCTCTGTAAAGCCACGTTCAGGAATCAAAGGCCTGGTAAGGCGCATTAACTGAGACACACTGCTATGAAAACTTAACTGCAATTTCTTCTCCCAAGTTTCTTATTTCATTTGAGTCTCTCACAGGCCCATGTTTCCCAGATGTAAAATAAGCTAACATCTACTAAGATGACAGGTGCTTTTTGAAGAGCATTGAATGTTTCCCTCACCTAAGCCAGGATGCTCACCGGTGTCAAGCATCACACAAAGGCCTCAGCCCCACTTCCCTAGGAACACACTGCTTTAGCGCGTATTTAGTGCCAGCATCATCAAATGTGCTTTACGTACCTTACTTTTTCTAAAGGAAAGTGCTGCTGGTCTACATCAATTCTCAGGTCCTCCAGAATTTCCCTGTTGGCCAGCTAAGGCTCAAAATTACTGCCCACATCTCTTATACCCTCCACTGCCCAAAATAATTTTACGGGCAAACAGGGCAAACTAGGCACATCAAGTGAAGTTAAGTTACTATTTAGAACTGCACTGCCCCAATACCAAAGACAGACTCGCGTAGCCTTCACTGCAAGAAATTAAAAGCATTAAAATAAGCTTTATGGGGCAAATGAACAGCTTCTACTCGAATACTGAATCTCTCACAGGATCCATAGTTTCAGTGAAGAAGATTTAGCTAGATTAAACTGTGGTATGAGCCATCTTGAGCAACTTGAAAGAAGGTAGAAAGAAGGGCCTGAAAAACTTAACAGTCCTAGCACTGAAGTCTTCAGATACCCTGAAGGGCTAAGAAAGGTTAGAGGTGCAGAGATGTCTAAGCCCCCAGCATTGATAAGAACATCTCATCATTTCCATTTATTTTAATATTTGGGCATTTCGGGAGAAGCAAGCATAAAGACTTTCCAAAAGATGACTTTTGGGGGAAAACTTCTCATTTTATAAAATGCTATTTTCATAGTTTTATGAATTTAGTACCTTGAAAGTCCATTTTCACCACAAGCGCCGTTACCAACCCGAGTGAGTCAACACTGTTGAGAACACAATAAGCTGATGCAAAAGGGAGCTAAAGCAACCCCACCCTCCCCTCCAGATGCCCCCGAGATAAGGTTGTGCCAAAATCCTATCAGATGTACTTTGATTGTTCTTAATCCTGCAGTGTTTCAGACAGAATGAACTGGGGCACATCTGCATTTCTTTATTGTCAGAATAATGACAGGATAATGGTGCTGGCACCAGGCCAGCCATTTTTTGAAACATTGTTGGCACGGACCATATTTGTACTGTGAGTAAATGGTCTTGCCTGACAGTTATGGAACAAGTCAAGGATATATGGTAAAGGAAAGTTATCCCTGAGTTTTCCACATTTGTAAATAACTCCCTATTAGTCATAATCTTTGTTATTGAATAGTCCACATAACTGTTTTGAGACTTTTCTGAAAACTGACACCTTCTGTATACAAAGCTAGAGGTGCTGTGAAAAGAGAAAATGGACCCCAACTTCCAGCACTTATAAAACCAATGCTGTATCTGCAGAAACACTTGAACAAACTCCCAAAGCACTTAGGAACTAACTTAATACCAATGTATTTTTGAATTGTGGGACAAGAAAGCTGAAAAAATTTGTATCACATACAGAACACGTCCTTGTGATGCACTGACGGCCCATAAATACATTAAATAAACTACAAAATAGAAGTTATTCTCTCTCCTCCCTCTCCATTTCAAGGAAGAGCTTGTGCACTTCAGGTTGTCTTACTGTCCTCTCAGAAGTAAGTGTTTACTGAAGAGGAGATGACAAAGCCGTAAGTTCAAATCAATACTTAACTAAAAGGCCAAAGGACTCCAAAATATGTAAAGTGACTGTGCCAAGGGTATTTCTGAAATTAAGAAAGTGACGGCCAGGCAAAGTAGATGCTTTTAGCACCATACAGCCTTCAGAGTTCTTGCATATGAAAGCATTTCTTATTCATATGAAGGCTTTTAGCAAGTTATGGAGATGCACAACCTAAATACACTTTTGAGAGATTCACCTCTGGGTGTTCGTATCTGTAACAGGCTTCTGCAACATCTAATACTCTTGTGCACAAATAAGGCCGTCAAAGTCTACAAGTCTTACCTCATTGCTGTTTAGTCAAAATATAAAAACAGACGGTAACTGGGTTTGTTTTTTAAAATGAGAGATTTAATAGGAATATTTTAGCATCTTGCATTTTTATATGACATTATGACACTAGACTGAGTGGTGCGGTCAACACACCCTGACGGACAAAACACCATCCAGAGGGACCTGGACAAGCTTGAGAAGTGGGCCCATGCGAACTTCATGAGCTTCAATAAGATCAAGTGCACGGTCCTGCACCTGGGTCAGGGAAACCTCCAGTATTAACATAGGCTGGGGAATGAAGGGATTGAGCGCGGCTCTGCCAAGAAAGACTTTGGGGTACTGGTGGATGAAAAGCTGGACAACCTGATCTAGTTGGATATGTCCCTGCTCCTTGCAGGGGGGTTGGACTAGATGACCTTTAAAGGTCTCCTCCAACCCAAACCATTCTATGATCAGAAATACTACTGTGTTTAAGGTATGAAGTTGGTTAAGACATATGATCTAACAGAAGTGTAATTAAAGAAAGGCTATTTACTTAGGTTATGTTAACCTCCACAGTCATAGCAAAACTACCTATGTTTGTTATAAATTATCATAATACACTTCAGCTGAAGTAGTTTCAGAAGCCATGAGAGCTCTCTCCAGCTCTTGAAGTAAACAAGGCTAAAGATTTTCTGAAACAAATAGGCTTACCTAGTTGTAACAAAAATCCCCCAGGAACTCTCCACAGCCACCATGCTGGCAGCTGTAGAGATAAGAATTGGCTGGAATGAAAAAAAAAGATTCACAGAGAGAAAGAAAGAAAAAAAAAAAAAAATCCAACAATGAACAACAAGAATTAGCACGGAAGATCAGGTCCCTTTGGGGACTCGCATCAGAAGCACTGATACCACTGAACATGCTTCAGTCTGTGTATGTCTATCTGGGAATAAGCACAAAGCATAGGTATTTTCTGGAAGTTTCTTTAGTTTAGGCAGCACAGGAGAAGTATCTAGGGAACAAGTCCTCAAAATCTACCCGCAATTCCCTACCTAGCAACTGAGTGAAAACAACCTGAGCCCAACTTCACCAACATGTCATCAACCACACAGTAGTTTAAAATTAAGGAAATTTCTGGTCTCAGAATAAATTATTTACCTTAATATAAAGGGGATAGGGCTGGACAAGGCCAACTTCCACAACAGAGAAATTACAGCTAGTCGTAACTTTTAACTGCCCTTAAGCCTAGAATCTGCAGGTGGCCTGGTTCTGCCAAAACACATCTCAAGGATCCCGCATGAGCACTTCCATGGGGAAAAAGCAACAGGCACCTGACACAGGCAGCTGGCCTGTCTGGAAACACTGCAGTCATAGCTCAGAGAAACAAAAAAAGTTTCCTTCAAGAGTGGATAAACGCTTTTCTTGGTCTTGCCCATCAGCCTGATGATAAACCATTTACATGCTGCACAGTCTGTAATTCAGGTACTAGGCTCTTCTAATTAAGCTTAACTTGATTTGGCACCAAAATGTACTGCTTAATTTTGAATGCAGCTTTAGGTTGACTCTGAAGACTAGGCTGCTTATTGATTATCTAGAGGTAGGTGAGATCTAAGGTCCCTGAAGAGTTACTGGTGAACTAGCAGTACTGGGGATAGATACAGTGCTCCCCCCCCAAGCTGTAACCATCATTTTCAAACACAGCACTGTCTACATTCAAAAGCTCTCAATAATATAACCATGATGAAGAGCCTGCTGTAATTTAAGACCGGGACCACACTTGTGGCAATACTGCAACACAGTTTTAGCTCATTTCACCCTCCCATGTAATATCTATGCATTCCAATACAGAAGCTTCCTACCACTAAGACTTTGGAGGCTGACACCTCTGGGTCATGGCTCAAGATGGGCAACATGGAGCAGGCAGGAAGGAGAGTGACAGAAAGATATGAAGATGCTACACTGATGTCCCTTCATACCTGAAATACATTAGTGGTCTCAGCTCAGTTCCTAGAGGGCTGGTGACTGCTATTTGCAATCTTTTTGTGTCTTGAAAAATCTAAATAAGCAGAACTGTGGAGAATAAAGGGCCTTGAACAGTACTACTCTCTCCCACCCATCACATGAGGCCAAGTTCCCATCAGCAATATGCTGTATAAGGGCATCTTCTGTCCTCACTGTACTGCAGATAACTAGGAAGCACACAGTTTACTAACAACAATTTTTACTGTAAAAAAAAACCAAAAACAAAAACAAGGAAAAGCCAACATTAAACACATGTTATTTTACAATTAAAAATACAGTAGTTTAAAAGTTTATTTCATTGTTCTATGATGCAAGTGGAAGCTTCTATTGAAATAATGCACCTCCAAGAAAAATCATGAATAGACAAGTGTAGTTCTTCATTCAGAAAAGTTGTATTGTAAAGCTGTTGATATACCTTCTTGCTCAAAAATGTACTTGAAAAGGCAGGTTTATTAGCATAAAGAGGGAAGACAGCATACTTATCTATCTGGATCAAGGCATTTATTCATATTACAGTGATAAATATTAACTCCATGTTGAAAAAGTGATATTGAATTGTTTGGAGGTACAGAAAACCACAGGTCTTCAACCCTTCAGCACCTGTCTATCCACAGGAGAACGCTCAATGTAGAGATAACAGGCAAAGCCGTGGTACATCTAGGATCTGGACATTTGAAGGAGACCTTAAAGAAGAAACTAGAAGTTATCAAATGTTATAAAACTAAGTGCACATAAAAATCCAAACCGTAAGAATATCTTCAGTTATAAAAGCCATGATAGATGCTAGAAATTTATTTCAATAAATTCATTATTACAGATTCTTTTTTCGAGGAAGGCAAGATTTTTATTTTTAATGAGGAGCAAGCTGGCTGAAAAGGACCAAGTTTATGAACATCTTTAAAACAGTCTTGAAGTGTTTACAAAATTAACTGCTGGGCCCTATGCATCATTCAAGCCTTAGTCACGCAACAGCAGTGTTCTTCCGCCTTGCCATTTGAGTTACCATAAATCATGAATATGTGATATAATTACAAAAAAAAAAAGAAAAAAAACAACACATCTGGATGCATTAATTAAAAGATTTTAGCTTTAAAAAAAAAAAGCCAACTTTGGCTAATTTACAGAAGTAATAGGATAGTTAATACAAACATGAATGTTAAAAGAAACAAAACTGTGATCTTTGCTTAGCTGAAGTTTCTTGCAGAGTTTGAGCTGACAAATTTAGATAGCCACAAGAATGTAAAAGGCACTACTGGGAATTTTAGATTAATGGAGAGCACTAAGAATTCCCTGCCTACTTCTGAAATATTTATGTTATACCAAGCGGTATCTCAATTAACCTCTCAAGCAATAGCCAGACCAGCAGTAAGTTACAGTTCCACAGCACTGGGTGCTATACCAAGCCCTGCATGCTAAGACAACTGCGTTAGTCTTCTGCAACCATAATATAGTAACTGTAAAATCATGCTATCTCTGGAAGTTAAGTTTCATTAAGGCTTCATAGATATTTTATCCCATTTTAATTGTCACCATTCACAGAATGGATCCTCAGTCCCAAAGCTGTTTTCTACAGAAGTTTTTAATCAGGGTTTGGGTTCATTACCATTTTATTTTTCCCATGTTCTTAATAAGACAACATTTTAGCAATTACTTTTTAGAGGCAGGCGACACCCTGATGCAGAACAGATACTCAGCAGGTATATCCAGAGAGTCAAAATTGTTCAAAACTCTCACCAGGAATGATGAAATACATCGCTTCAGCATGGAGGCATGACCTACTAGTTATCTTCAGAAGTCCTTCCTATAGCATGCTGTTCACTGTGGTCTATTAATGCTAAATACAGTTTGCATTTATTCAAACTACACATAGTAAATAACTAGAACTAATTGCAGTTCAGGTTTCAAAATATTTCTGGAGGGCCACAGAAATGTATTAAAAGGAAAAGCAGGCAAAGAAGGGGGGGACACATAGGTAACAAAAAAAAACGATCAAAAACTTATGCACGAGATCAGGTCAAAAATCTCTAGTCCTTTTCTCTTTCTTGAACTTCCATGACAGAAGGAAGAAAATCCCCACTAACGTGACAATGCTCTCTTTTCTGTCATAAAACAGAGCAAGTAAGTAATAGTGCAGACAGTTTGCTTCTCATTATTTTTCAGAGAGATGAAGTTAAAATAATGCTGATCAGACTGAAAGACAAGCACTTGAATGCTCCCTTCCCCAGTTCTAACCAAAGCAGCAGCTTTATCTTATAATGCACATCTCAGAAAAAAAAAAAAAAACCATGACAAAAAATAATCAAGGAGCACCATAAATCTCAACATTTCAAGAAGTTCTTAAGTAAAATACTCCTCTGTCTTCTTAAATAACTCCCTGTAGGACTGTCAGTACAAGCACCCCATCCCCTCAACGCTCCAAAGGAACAGTGCAATACACACTGCAGATTACACACGCGAAACTTCCACTCTGGTTTTTACTTTGCCTGCTTTGGTACTCTCAGATCAAGAGTTGGGAATCTTTTCTATACTGGAACCAAATACTAAAAATAAGATTCCCATTTTAAAAAGGAATATCATCTCACATGGCATAATCTTAGATCAGGCCAAATAAGGTCATTTCAAGCTTTTCAAAATGGGAGTGGACAAAAGAAGAGATGACTTCTTTATCTTCCTTGGAAAACCATCACTCCTCCAAGCTAGCATTTGCTTCATGGCAGCAAACATGAACAGAGTGACAAATCTCTCCTCTTTTAATGGTTCAATTTAACTGACAACAAAATGCATTCCTGTAATCACCGAATGGTTGAGGTTGGAAGGGACCTCTGGAGGTCATCCTAACTCTCCTGCTCAAGTAGGTTTCCCAGGACCATGTTCAGATGGCTTTTGAATATTTCTAAGGGTGAAGACTCCACAACCTCCCTAGGCAACCTGTGCCAGCACTCAATCACTCACACAAGAACAAGATGGTTCCTGATGTTCAGAGGGAACCTCCTGTGTTCCAGTTTGTGCCTCTAGTCTTGTCACTCAGAACCACTGAAAAAAGCTTAGCTCTGTCATCTTTGCACCCTCACTTCAAGGGTTTATATACATTGATGAGATCCCCTGAGCCTTGTCTTCTCCAGGCTGCACAGTCCCCCGCGCCCTCTGACTGAAGAGATGCTCCAGTCCCTTCATGATCTTAGCAGCCCTTTGCCGGACTCTCTCCAGAGTGTCCATATCTGTCTTGTTATGAGGAGCCCAGAACTAGACTCAGTACTCCAGGTACGGGCTCACAAGTGCCAAGTAAAAGGGAAGGATCACCTCTCTTGACCTGCTGGTGATACTCCTCCTTAACGCAGCCCAGGAGACCGATAGCCTCCTTTGCCTTTGATCTCAAAGGCTACCACTATCCTCTGTTTTATGTTTGCATAGGTAAAAAAAAAAAATAAAAAAATAAAAAAAAATAGAAAAATAGTTCACAGTGAACAAACATCTGTGGTTTTAATTTTTTTTTTCACCGCTATAAAATGCATCTTTCATGCACCTATACAAAATACAATGCCCGTGCTCAAAAGTTACATAAAGGGGAAGATGAAACTGATCACTTTTTCAATTAAAGAAATTCATGCCATACAGAGTGAAGTAATTCTCCAGCAAAAGTGATTTATAACAGATGATTGCAAAATTTCCTCTAAGCAGTCACACTGCAGTGGATCTTTATGAAAAAACAGGAATAAACAGCACAGTGTTTACCCCTGAAGTAATCTTTTCCTATTAAAAAAAAAAAGAGAAGAAAAACAGAAAACACCTTTCGACAAATCCTTTCTCAAACTCAAGTTTTCCACTCATTTCAAAATGTTAGCGTTTAGCAAATCTTTGGACATGCCAGAACAAATGAGAGCTTTAACTTTCTAGCTAAGATTTTAACAAACAAAAGTGGCAAAAGATGTCTCACATCCTGTGCATTCCACTAGTACACGTATTCTGTTTCACTGTAGGTTACTATGATGCTTTTATCCCCACATCTTTTACTGCTTGTTTATTCATTTTAATTTTATAAATGGACTCTTGTGCTGCACTAATTCCCTCCAGGCTAGCTACACGCTAAGGACATTTTCCCTGTTCCATCCCATCTCTCTGTTTCAATGGACCACTCTTGCTTATGACTTGTAGTACGTGAAGGAAACTCTCCACAACTTTGGTGTTTAAAACTTGTAAATTCTTGCAAATTACCAGCTGCTGTTTAACCAAGCCATACACATAGCATTTAGTCATTTTATTTAAAAACCAAATCCCTGAAATTACCACACCGGAATTAAGTTAATGCAACACCCTTTCAGAAACGGAATTAAAAAAGTAACAAAAGCCTAGTTCAAAAGCAACCTAGTGCTGTGACAGCTGAAGCTGTAAACAGGCCTGCCATTAAAAGGGACTGTTATTGCCACCAAGTCATGAAGAATGGAGATACAGATATTAAAGTACCACCTAAAAGGGTACACTTTTGTTTATCACAGAGCCTTGCTTCTCCATTCCCACCAGACGGAGAAATTGGACAGGGAACAGGACAATGCAGTGTCAAGAGTCTTGTTCGATATGCTTGATCATCAAACGTGTAAAAGAGGCACAAGAAAACTGCTTTTGTGTTTAGAACTTACCCAAAACTGACATATTTAGTACTCTACAGAATTACCTGTTCGGTAACACGTCGCTCAGTCAAATCTTCCCAAGCAACACAATATCTTGTTCCAAACGACTAAATAATTTGCTTTTTGCGTACGTCTCCTGTCACATTCAGTAAATCTACTTAAGGTTTCTCTCCGTGCCACAGGAAATTGCCTTAACTGACGCATTCCATTAAAGCAGACAGCCAGTGCTCGGCTTTGAATTGCTCCTTTGTGAAAACTCCATGAACACAAAAATGAAAAAAACTCTGCTGTATCAACATGCACTCCACAGACTAAAATAAGTCATATTTAAGCAGATGACTCACGCTAAAGTGATATAATATCAAGTCTGCTTTGTAAAGAAAAAAAAACATTTTAAAGACTGCTATTAAGGATTTTTTTTTTTTTACATATATAAGGGCAGGTGTTGAAGTCTTTAGGATCTCTACAATACTCCTATTATGCCACATCTGTTACTGCTTATTTTTACTGCTCAGGAATCCTGAGGATCCCAGGAAGCCATTTTCAAATAGTAGATGGAAGCAAAGCTTCAAAAAGCATCACTTGTACACAAACATAATTGTTTATGTACAATATATTCTTGTCTTTAGTCTAACTATACCTCAGTTTTGCACTGTGAAATTTAAAGACTATTCTCTTCCTAGACCACAAGCAGGATAATTTGGTGGTTTATATTGGCCTACCATACCCCAACTGCCCTTTGTAAATCAAATTCCCTAGCCTAGATAAGCAGAGGAATAGCTTTTAATAACTCTTACTGGTTTTAGCTTATTACACATTGAAAAAGTCCTGCATTTTCTGTCATGACTTTGACATCATATTTATATCTGTTTCACAATACTAATAGAAGGGTTTGTTACTTTCTCTGTTTCACACTGGTAACATTTCTCTTTCAGTCTGATTTGATAACTGTTGACTCTCCAGCATATTTTCAGCATATTATGCAAACCAGTTTTTGCTTAGAGCACAGCTTGTATGTTACTTACAGTGTCAGACAATTGAAATAACATCACTGGTCAAGAGTCGCCTGGGTCTGAAGTAGGCTGTACTCCGTACCTCAACACAACCTGCCAGCTCTGCAGGAAACGTGTCCCGTTTGAAGTTTCCCTAACAAGCAGCATAATGAACAAAGCAATATGAACTACCATTCCCCCAGATTCACAATATTCTATTTCTTTAGTAAGCCTGTTAAAAAATGGGAAATCTAAGATTAAATAGTGACTCGTTTAGGGACTTCAGTGAGACCATGAGGGACCACAGGTGATGAGGAGGCCAACACCAGTTCTTAGGTTCCAGTTTAAATGCAAAGAGAATTCTGAGCATTGGACTTACACAACATGGCTTACTAAGTAATTTATAAGTAAATGTCAATTAAAAAAAAAAAAAGAGAATTGTGTACTACATGCAAGCTGCTATATGCTTCCTATTTTCAAAAGCTTTAGGATAGACCTGAAAGCAAAATTATTCCATTCCCTCCCCGTACATCCACCTGTTGTCACTGTTATGTTGCTTTTAGGCAGATACAGTCTCCTCCCTCCTCCTTTCCAAGAGCTGGAAAGGGCATTTCCAGAGGCTACAGTGTCTCACAGAAGCGGTGTCCTGAAATGGCTTATGCTATTCCATCATTCAGATACACTGATTTATACAACAAATCAGAGCCAGCGCCTTACGTTCTTTCAAATATACTTGTATTAACACCAGAATATTTTGATTGAAATATTAACTGTTTTTATTCATGACTCAGTTACCAGGGCTTACTAAGTATCCACTAATTTCCATAACCGTGTGCAGACAGTTCGCACGAGCTGTATCACATACAATTTAGTCTGCACATAAAAAGGACTAATTTAAAGTCAAATTAGTCTGCACTTGCCAACACACGCACTCCCCACTGCTTCAGGTTCACTGACACAAGATAACTCTTGAATACACAAGACTTTGAAATGTTCAGTACCAAAGAGACACGATCAATCTGTTGGCAGGTGCATTATAAAAGAGTACAATCTAACCAACAACATTTTCAGTGGTGATAAGTACAGACTCTCATACCTGAGCTTTTGATACCAGCAAGGCAGCCGTCAGGAACGCTATCAAGTAACAGTCTGCAATCTCCACATCACCTCCAGCCCCAACGTTTGCTAAACAAAATACAGGCTTTTAATCTTTCAGATTTCACATACCACAAATCTGTGACAGGGTTAGCCTATTTGCTCTACTAATCAGCAAGTAAGGCTTTTTCCAATTAGTATCTTCTTTGTTTAACTTTCTAAGGGATGCAGAAATTGGCGCTCTTGATTGCACCAGGACACAACATGGCATGCTTTTCAGTCTCTAACAGCAGCCAACACCAGATGCGTTGCCAAAAGATGCATGGAAGTCTGCACGCAGTAAGCAACAGTTGGGCAACCAGCCCACCAGACAGATTTTTAAGCCTTCGCTAGTTAAGAGACGGCCTTACATCAGAGCAATTCAACTAAATTCTTCCAAAACTTGGTGGTTTGCAATCCAGGTCCATTCTGGAGGAAGCAGCTTTGCCTAGCCAGCAGTTATGCGTGGCCATCACAGTTACAAAATACAGCAGCTCACCACATGTGGCCCCTGGGAGACCATAAGATAGTGAGAGGAGGCACCTCATGTCTGGGGCCTTGGAAAAGTCTGGGCAACCGCTACTCGTGGTAAAAGAAAAAGGCCATTTAGAAAGCCAAGCATACACACAAAGCACAAACACTTAATGTTCTTTGCAAGACCTGACCAGCTTCTGCAGCTCTGCATGTTCTCAGCATCATTACAATGCTTGCACAACTGCTCTGCGACCTTTTATGCCCACCACTGCTGAAGCCTGTTCTGGATTCTCCTCTGTTTACATATAGGTATTAGGTAGATACCAGTGAACACAAGCAACAGCCTCCTGCAGCATCCTTCACTTTATCTTCCCCAAGAAGATCACTAAATTCAAGTTAATTGCATATACAGATACAATGACTGTTTCCAAGATTAGGTACCTACCAAAGTATATCACCAGACTACCAGTGCGATAAAGTTTTCAGAGAACTTAGAACAGAGTCAATTAAAGCTGGATAACTTGGAATGTATGGAGGTTTCCTCAATCACATTCCATAAGCTATCAAGCAACCCAATTAAACAGATTTCCATCAACACCTAACTATTTTTGTTCCCAATTCTGCAGTTATTTATGTAAATAGCCCTACCAGCTCGAACAGAAGTTACTTGCTATGAGAGAGAAGCAAGTGTTACGCTACTTAAACACAGTTCTCAGTTACATACTGCCTAGGTTAAGGGATATACACCAACACAGATATGGACTCTATGTTACTAAATACAGCTGAGAAATCTTTCCTTTCTCTTTGCTCGGGGGTTACGAGCGAAAAACACTATAATTACGATATAGCATATATTACATAGTAAAAAATAAGAACCAAAGCCTCTTCCCACAAACTTTTTCCTTAGTGACATTTTTGGGAGGGGTTTCCCCCTAACAAAATAGTAGTAATTTTCCTACAAGGGCTGAGGCTCTCTAGAGAAATTTAACTGTCATTTTAATACCAAAGAAACAAAACTCAGGTTTCTTTAGGACAGCAAAGCCTGTCACAACCTTGGGAAGTGGTACTGAAGGGTTCAAGTGAAGATGTATGGAACTGAGGGCAAGTCCAGAGACTGCCCACGTTACAGCTCTTGGGCAAAGATTTTACCAGCGTGCTGATCTTCTCACTGAGGTCACCATCATCAACAGTGCCATCTGGAAAGCAAGTGGAATGATACCTTTGCAGAAGCTCACTGGGAAAAGAAACTGTTAAGTCAGTGCTTTAGATAACATTACATTTTGTTGCCCAGTAAAACAGCAATAATCATAGCCCTAATAAGTCTCACAGTACTTTATACAGAGTCAGTGAACTCTTTCACAGCTGAGATTAAAAAAAAAGGTTCATCAAGATCAACGGAAAATTAACCTTAGTATTTTAATTCCAGTGTAGCAGGATTTATTATGCACCAGGGACACCCCAAAGAGATCCCAGCATGATACCTTTCTGCTGGTAAGTATTTTCATCATGAAACACAAGCATATTTGTATGGTGCAAGACACCCTCCTTGGCTGTTACCTTACAAAAAGTCATCCAACCTGAACCAAGTGCAATTTTCTCAGTGTCTAAGATACAAATAGATAGTTAAAATTATTACTTTAAAAAAGACTTTCTAACCTGGATGGACATGTTTGACAAGTTTATTTTTTATAAACCTAATGTAATACTTCCACATTAAGACCGGGAGAGGCTGGAGTAGGGGAGATATGAGGAGGGGGAAGGAACATTAGTTTCTTAAAATTAAAAAAAAAAAGAAAAAAAAAAAGGAAGTACAGCTAATAAGTACACAGACATGTTATAGTTTGATGGGTGATGTTTGTGCAAGTTTTATTTCTCCTTCAAAACCAGCTGCTGTCTGCTGCCCTTGACAACTACAGGATTTGGTTTCACCTCAAGAGAGGAGGGTCAATACAGTCATGTTATTTCCAAATAATACACTTTTAGAAATAAATCCCATTCGGAGCTGTCGTTCTACTATGCACTATATACATTGACTTTACCACTGACAATGAATGCACCTGCGAACTACAGTGTTGGTCAGCACTGCACCAATTCTAATCTCTTTTTTATTTCCAAAGTGACAGACTGCAAGAGTTGAAGACGGGAACATCATTCTGCTCCCACAGACCACCCATGAAATCTTTCATTTCATTAAAGACAACACTGGACAATTCAAAATTTCAGATACATGGTTTAAGTAGGTACTGTGCCCCAACGACCCTCTTTCTTCAGGCACCCAGAATACACATGAAAAATATCTTCAGGCACCAACTTCTCGCATTAGAATTTGAAGGGCCTATTCAGTTGCTATGTGGAAACTGGAAAAAAAAAAAGATGACAAACTGTATTACTCAATTAATCTTTCTTCTAGGAAACGGATTATATTCTTTGACACAGTTCACAACCCTTTATGAGCAAGGTCTTGAAGACAGAACAACAGAATACCTCTGATAGTTTGAGGACATTTTGTCTGGATTGTTCTGCTTTCTCTCACGTATTATGTAAGTTGCCATAAACTAAAATTTGAGTTTTATACAGATAGGTCACCTGAAAAACTCTACAGGAATGCAGAGATACTGAAAATCATCCAAATTTGCAATCAAAATCATGTTCAATATGCAAATTATTTTCAGAAAACAATTGTCTGTGTATTGCAAGTCAAGATTTGTAATGAACTCAATGTGTCAAGTGTTTTCCACTCCAAATCTTCTCCATTATCCAAGTATGAGCTGGAATAGGAAAAACCTTTGACAGTATCATACATTTGCATGCACGTAGTATCCCTACATAGAAATTAGCATTAAGCACAAAGTTTTAAATGGATTGTTGAAAAGATCATCTTCTCACCATTGAAGGATGAAGGTATTAAAATCAAACTGTCATTTTTCAGAAGATTAGGTACTTTTTTATTGCATTCCTAAAGCTGTTAATCTTTAGTTAGGAAATTCACAGATAAACTGTAGCACTCTGAAAATGTACATTATCTCCTTACTGCTATCATTAAGGATCAGAATTTCACAGATGCTGACAATATACCAACATTCAGCTGTTCCTGTATGAGATAACACGTATTTCTAGTTATAAGAGAAACAATAGTAGACAAAAGGTATAGAAGATTTTGCATCACGTTAACAGGGAAATCTCATTTAAGAGACACACTAGAGAAACAATGCAAGAGGTAAAACCAAGTAATCACTTAGTTCTTTTTGTCATACAGATACAAATAAGCCACGATGATTTCTCTCCAGTCCAGACAGGTACTCACAGTCCCAAATTCTGAAGCATGAACCTGAACTCCAAGTACCTTAGACTTTTTAATATTTCAAATAACCCAACATGAAGTAAAAAGACCTCACAGGAAAAACCATTGTCTGGCATCTCAAAAAAAAAAAAAAAAATCTCCTCAATTAGCAAACTGGCAAGAAAAACAGAAACCTCAAGAGAGTTTTGTATTTCATCAAGTCCTCCCAAGGAAAACAGCACATTCCCAATTTTAGCTCACTATACAGTATCTACCCACAAACTATATGGTCAGATATAATTTAAAAGCCGTAAGTGAAACAGGAGCCTTACTTAGCCAGCTGCATGGCTTATCAGCCTGCTGTCATCTGCAAGTATTGTAAACATCAGCTGAGATGTTGTGTATGGTTTGTAAGGAAATTGTATGCCCCTGAACACAACCCCACTCTGTAGATTTTAAAAGAAGAGATGGCTACCATTTATATTGCTTTCCTAGTGTTTCTGTTAACAAGCAAGAATAGATGAAGATGACAACTAAGCTTATCATACACAACCTTGTTAATATATGGCCTTGAAAACGAATCTATTCAGTCTTTTCAGCAACTTTTCTGATGCCTTCATGATTAAGACGCTTAGTAACATATAGCCTCTTCTTGGAGCTGGATTTTACTGGTAGTAGACAAAAGCATAAGCCTCCCTCTCAAGCTCATCCTGAAAGTACCTCCAAAAAGATGTACTTTTTTAAAAAAGCTTCCACCACTTAAAGACTACTTATAGTTTCAAGAGCATAAATCTACTTCCCAAAACACTGAGTTCCCAGTAATCCATCAGCATGTCTATCCTGGACCTGCTACCTGCCTGGCACAGATGGACTAAGCACAGCGATCTGTGAAAGAGTTAATGGTTGTAATCTCAGAGGTTCCCAAATAATTTTTGTAAAAGTAAATCATATCTCACATGTCACTAACAGTTTTGTGAAGAGCAGTGCATATACAATGTTAATCCACCTGAAATTTTTAACTGGATTTTTAAAATCATTTAACAACGTTTCTAATCAAAACTCTTAAATTTAACTACTATGGACTAAGCTCAAGATGTCAGCAGGAATCAATTAAAAGCTTCAGAATATGAAAAGGTTTCCAGCAGTGGTGCAGCTACAGTGCTTAATATCCTCAAAATGCAATCAGGGACAGAGAGGTAAATAAGTTGACAACATTTGCCAGCTGTGTTTCAGAAAAGTCCCAACTGAAAGCTGACACTGAAGAGCGGTGCAAGGCTCTTCTGACACCACGGGCTTCCACCATGTTAGGTGAAATTTAAGATTGAGGAATGTGAAGTACAGAAAGGAGGAAAAACAACCCTGCCTACAGAAGCAACAATAAGCTCTAAGTTAGCTACTACTAACTCAGGAAAAGAGATCGTGAAGCACCATCCACGACGACTTCAAAACGTCGGCTCAGAGCTCAACAGAACAGAATACCCAAGACCACTAGGAAAGGAACAGAGAACAAGAACAGAAACATGTTATTACGCCACACTATATGCAAACACTGTTATCTCATCTTAAGTGCTGCACAGTTATAATTATCACTCCTGAAAAAGAATATAGAAATGGAGGTGTCATAGAGAAAATGAAGGATAAAGTGTAGGTACAGACTGGCTCCATTACAAGAGTCTTCAGATCAGAGTAGAGACAACAGAAGTGAGACTATGAGAATGAGGTTTCTAGAGTCATAAGTGGGATAGATGTGATGAACTAAAAAAACAATTATGACATTTCAGAATAAATGGTTAAAAATTCAATAAAGGTATCAACTAGTATAACTCTAATAGCAACAAAATACAAGTATTTCCCCCCCCAAACATAACGTAAATTGTGGAACTTGCTGTGATGGGACATTAGGAGTCTAAACAGCATAAATAGATTAAAAAAAAAACTAGACAAATACCTAAAAAATTCTGTATTCATACTGCATTCAATTACAGAAAACTAGAAGACATCATCAGAGACAGGAATACTCCAAGTTTGCTCCATTTCCTTAGCTCTCAGTAACCACAGAGTTGATTTGACCTTTGTGGCAAAATAGCAAAGACAGAGGAGTAAAAGCAGAAACAATTTTCAGTACCTGCAATGCGGATAAAGCACGCCAAATACACAGCCCTAGCCATGAAAGATGCTACATATGTTATCAAAACAGGTAGTGTTTTTTAAACTGTTCATTAAAACAATTTCCTTTAATTCTCAACATGCTTTGGGAATTAAAGTTTTGCTGGCAGAATGTTATCTCCTCCAAGACCTATTTGCTGGAATTAATTTGAACCTTCACAGTAACAAGAATTCAAACCCCAGGATAAACTGAAATCACTGCCCTCCTTTAAGAAGTTTGCAGCTGATTGACAAAGTTACCTTCCTCCTCATGTGGCCACACAAGGTTTGAAAACTCTTCCTCAAGTGTTTTACCTAAACACTTGCTCAAAAACTCATCCCCCAACTGCCATGGCAGTGCCATCATTCTTTTCAACACCATAAATCTTCACATGGTCTGATATATATATTCCATGACTTTACATTACTTTAGAATATGCTGTTCTGTATGCAACATATTGCAATAAAGAGTTACAGCTCTCACTTTAGACAAGAAATGAAAGTTTCACTAAGTCAAACACACATTGCATACCTTTAAAGATCCAGCATCAGTTTTTAACTGACAAATAAGTTATTTTTAATTTCAAGAGAAACATAAGGGACACAGACTTGTCTTGGCTTCTTCCACACTGTTCTAAATGGCTATTTTTTTTTTTTGTTAGCTAACTCCTGCACATTAATGCATTTGGATGGTGGCACTGGAGCTCTTGAATAATTTTACTGAAATGCATCACCACCTACAGAACTAGAGAGTTTCATTTACTTTGGTTTCAAAGGAGGACAGTTTCTTAAATATGCTGGTTTTGAAGAGTGTATTTTTATTCTCTATTCTCTCTTTTGTTGCTCTTTTTGTTCTAGTTGCACCTTTATCTGCCCTACCCTTTCCAAGTTTGTCCTTTGCTGCTCTGACCTCTCAGAACACAACCCTGTTCCGCTTCACCATCAGACATCTTTCCCCTCCCACTTCTCAGATTCTTGCACAGTTTTCTCATTTTCTGTCCACTGCAAAGGAAATAAAGGGCACCATCAATAAAAACCACTTCTTAAGCTACATTCATTTCTCTGAGGAAAAAGCCAAGAAACAGTTTCCTCATTTCCATTCAGCTGGTCTTCTCCCCACCCATTACTTTTTTTGCTCAACCACTGCACTAAGTTTGAAACCCGGTGCAAACCTGGATTCAGGAACCCTCAGATGTCATTACAGTAAGATTTTTCAACCTTTACTTTCAACCTGAGGAGACCATATACTATTTCTAAGACATCCACAAAAGGAAACTCAGAAGGGAAAAACCTACCACCACCAATTTCTACTAGGTACTAGGAGTCTACAACTTAAAAAAAAAAAAAACAAACCAAAAAAAAAATAACCAAACCAAAACCTACAAAATGGTAATATCTCTGTTGCATATAGGTTGCAGAGTAAAAAGTTCAATAAGGATTTCTGAACGTAGTAGAAATTCAGCAACAAACAATTGAACTGAGCAAACACAAACTAGTTCAGCTAGCAAACAGTAGATGGTTTTGGCCCAAAGGGTCCAGTTCAGATCATGCCATCTTCACCAGAGCAAGTACAAGATCAACAGGCTGTCTCCTCAGAATGACATGGACAAAACCCTACACTAGCTTTTCACTAAGCAGAGAGCTTAAAGGTTACAGCTGAAAACCACACAAACAAAAACTACTGAAATATTGCTGTCCCACTCTGTCCCCCTTTCCCATGACAGTTTAAAATAACAAACATCCAGGTAAATGGCTAACATAGCAAGGAAGTGAGAAAGAACCGTTAAAATGGTTGATGTTGGTCACCACAGATATCAGCTTCTATAGTACTGCATTGAATTATTTATTTAAAAGTTTCCATGGCTAAAGAAGTATCAGTTTAACTCACTCCAGCTTCTTCACTCTGTGCACACTAACAGCTGCCAGTGTGCAAAATGTGCTTGAGAGGAGCCCTACTACAAGTAACGTTGGCCAGTACTATTTGAACCTTGTGATGGCACCCATGCCATTTTTTTTTTTAAAAACATAAAATTAAAACTTTGGTATAGTGGAGTCAATAGGGATAGGAAGAAAGAGGTGTCTACAACTTGTTCTCTGGTCCTCTTCTAGTTTTATTTCTAGAGCTATCTCTTACTTGTGGTGGCACATCTCTGGGGAACTTCTTGTTTGGTGGAAAAGTTGACTCTGAGACTTCTTTCCCTTCCTTTCTTTGTTCTTGCCTCTCCATGGAAATTTAGAATACTGTTCAAACACAACCATCTGCTTCTACACTTAAAAAACCCTTCCTAGTATGGGTGGACAATAGGCTGTACAACATCTCTACTCCACTCTAGCACTCACTACAAAAAAGGGAGGAGCACAGTCAGCTTGAGTGACAGTGACTGTGCTCAGGTCACCTCCAGCTCCCTGCTGCTGAGACGGCCACAGCACCACCAGCATCCCATGTTGTGCCCTGTCACCCTCCAGAACATTGCGTGTTCCACAATTACACTGCTAAAACTGATATATCAGCCAAAGGTTTATTTATATAAGATTGTATGCTATGCTTTCAGCATCACATTCTATAAGCTTACAACTCATTACCATCTTGAAATCTTGACCTTTTTTTTCTGCAGAAATGGTAGTTTTTAAACCATGAAAACTCTGTATCAGTCTCCCCTAAATTGAAGCCAAAGGAGGCAAGCACAAGCAATATCGTATCCTGTTGGTTTTGCTATTTACTCCAATAGAAGGTGACTGGAGTCAAAGGAAAGGAGAATTAGATTCCATGCTACATGATTAAACTCCATATGTCTGTCTTTTACAGCACATAGCCAGAAGTTTAAAAGGACAGAAAGTAACAGTGCAATCTGCCAGCCCCCTCTCTGGCTTAATTAATTTAATAAATCTTGCTTAAGTTAAGTCCCGCTTTTAAAGTTTCCAACACAGTAAGTTGCTCTATGGTTAATTATTCCTCATTGTTACAAACCTAATATGTAACTCCTAGTCTAATGTTCTTAAGCTTCAATTCCTCCTTACTGAAAATCTTTCCTATCTGATCCAAGGGTCTTTCCATTACAGAATCCGTATTTTCCACAACACAGACATCAAGTCACATCTTCACTGTTTCCAGAACATGTTAATGAGGCTGCTCTTTTTGACATTTTTACCTGGAAATATCCCTTCCAAAGCCTCATGGGGATATTCCCTGAACCATCCCCAATTCGCTAATATCCTTCCTGATCAACCGACACCAGTAGCTACCACACGAGAGCCACACACGCGGGTAAGAAAACCTCCCAGCTTCCATTCCTATGTTTAAAGATTATTCCCAGCCACACAAGTGCACAGGGAGCTCTTCTCAACAGTCTACCAAACCCTTCCTCCTCTTTATGCATTCCCCTTCAGCCCCAAATCACGGTTTTTCAGAGGTTCTGGCCATTGTATCAGTAAGGCCTTTGCTGCTTATTTCTAGTCAAATCAGCTTAGCCTCTATAGGCTATTTGTACAAAAAAAAAAAAAAAAAAAAAAAAAAACAAACAACAAAACCAAAATGAAGCTTCCTACAAAAACTTTATTCAGCAAACAAAGCTCCGTACAGCGTGTTAGTGTCTGTTCTATGGCAATCTTTAAACAAATGGGTTTAATTAGCTTTTTAATCTAAAGCTAACGCCTAACCGCAACAGACACCTTAGTGGAGTGCACTTTTAAGGACTCAGCTCCCACAGGATGCATTACTCCCAATTCTCAACAACACACCTGCAAACCCAAAAGTCACTTTTTGTCTCTTTCACACTGCCAGACAAAGCAACACCTCTGACACATTTAATGTACTCTAAACCAACAACACCCCCTCACCTTTGCCAAGTAGTATCCTACATTTATCACGCGTTGGTCTGGTATACTGTGTGATAATTTGTAATAGTTCATGACAGAATGCAATAATGCTGTTTAAATGACAAATGACTGCACAGAACACTGCCCATAAGATGCTACCCAAGGATTAATCTGGAAGAAAAAAAAAAAAAAAAAAAAAAACAAAAAAAAAAAAGAAGCTACGAAGGTCTGACTACTTAATATAGTACCACTTCACAGCAAAGACTCACATTGGTGTTTCCTGTGGAGGAGGTTCCAGTAAAGTCCATCTAAAACAAAAAAGACTGTGTAATAAGAAAATCTAATGAAACCTGGCATTTCCAACACTTGTAGTTTTCTTTAAAATGTCAGCAAGTTCAGATCTGTACGGTGCTCTTGAGCCTCCTGGGTTTGTTTTTTTTTTTTTCTTCTTCCTCTGCAAGGGATTAGGAAACTGAGAACTTGTCAGTTCCCAAACTGGTTTACATAAACCAGCCCTAATTAAAGCTGAAGTCTGTTACAGTCAGCATCCTGAGAGATCTTCACATTTCTCTGAGTATCGCAAAGACCATTATACTGCTAGACAAGACAGACAGAAAGATATACCTATTACTGACCTTCAAATAACTACTGAACCCATGAAAATTATCAGTGTGAATGAAGTGAAATATCACTAAGATTATATGTTGAAATATATACTTCTGGAAAATTTTCCTGCATTAGTTCTGCAGGAAAATTAGTTCTGCAATTTTATTATTGAAACTAACTATGCAAAATAGCAAAAGGTCTAAAGCTTTTACATCATTATGTAGGAACATATCAGGTAGTCTGTTTTTCCATGAAAGCCTATTCTGGCAAAAAAAAAAAAAGTCACTCTCCCTTTTAAGTACCACTGAGAACTGCAATACTTTTTTTTTTTTTAATTTAGTCCCAGAGTTGTATTAGAATTTTTAATGCTTCACGTCCATGGGATACTTAAATCATAATTAAAGAAACCACAAGGGTAACACTTCCAGTTCCACACAAGATTGGAAAAACAGTGTCTCTCTAAAGTGGCCTACGATACCCACAGCCTCAGATGACTCACTTTTACTAGCTTCTCCCTGATGAGGCTTCCTTTTCCCAACACACTGTTCCATCAGTAAGCCAACAGGCAAAGAAAGAAAAAATACTGAGTTCAGTATCATTTGGCTTTAAGAAAGACTATCAAGACAAAAATAAAAACATACCCATTTACTTTGTAATAAGAAACTTGCTGGCTTATATTTTTATCCAAAATATTTCGGTATTCTTTTCTGCTCCCAACCCTTGTCAGTGTTCCTGCTGCCCCTCCTGCTCTGGAAGGCAATGCAAGTGGCCCCACACCATTAATTTAATTCTTCTGCTCACAGGGAAGCTGCCATCAGCAGCAGCTGCCACCAAGTTTGCACTCATAAAACTTTGCAAAAGTCTGCTGGCATTGATGAGAGAACTCACTACAAAATATTTTGTCTCCAATGATGATAAATAGTGTTTTCAAATCCTGTCTCTCACATGGTAATGTTGAATCAGGCAAGAAACCCAACATTTCCGCTACCTACTTAATGCTGAAGCCTACTGATTGGAATCTTGCTCTCTCTTGGATGATGCAGAAAATATCTAAAGCAGCACCTCTTCAGTAGGTAGACAGCACGATCTATCATAGACACTTTATCACCTGAATTCCATCAGGTGCTCGACATTTACCATTTCATATTGGGCCACCCGAATTTTAACTCCCAAAATTGTCTTTCTTTTCACGCAGTCCTGGACAGCCTAGCTTGCCAAGTGAAGACCTCTGACACCTCTAAACGCGTATGTGTGCATTCACCTCAGAATATCCAGGGATGCATTTGCTGCCCTACAGACAAGCGTGGCTCGTTAGACCGGAACAGATTTATAGTAAGGGCCTGATCTGCATGCACAATAAGACAGGTGTAACTACAAGGTGGTTTCTATTTGATACAGTGTACAGGAATAGAAGTGAGCCAAAAATGCAATAGCAACACCAGTTCAGCCAGTAGCCAGCCAGTCCCTCCAGGACGTCAAAGCAGAAAGCAGGAGCAGCGGCTGCTGCACAGCGAAGCAAGCAGATGGAGGGAAGCCTAGGGTGCTGGCAAAGCTCGGGACCTGCCAGGCCACGCAGGGAGAGCCGGTGCGAAAATCACTTTGATGCTAGGGCAAGTGTTGAAGCCAGTCCTGAAACAGAAGGCATCAGCCACAAAGAAGTATAAAAAGCATTAGCAAGGACACTAGTTCTCTAAACTTGTCAGTTACAGAAGTGAGAATTCTTTATCTAGACAAATTATGGAGCTTAAACTTTCTATACAAAGTAGAATATGACTGAGGACCAAGGAGTCATTGTAATTCAATCATTCGTATGAATATTAACTTAAAGAAAAAGATTTTACTATGCACTCTCACAGTTGAACTACTTAAAAATGCTTAAAAGATCCGCTTGCCTTTCAGAAGATAAAAGTTCCAGAAAGAACAACAGTCAAAAATTTCTAGTAAGTAATCAAGTTCAAATGAGAAAGAAGTTGCTGTTAAAATGAAGGTTTCTTAATAGTAGAGGCTATTTAAGATCAAGCAAGTTCTAATCCAGTTGCTCCTTCACAAATTAATTTCAGAATAAAATAGAGCTGCGGTGCCATTCTGTCAGTGACAGTTGTGTTTTGAAAGGTTCTTGCCACTCCCTTACATCCCCAGATACTCATTTCTGTGCTCCAGAGGTGCCAATTCAATTGTTTTAATGACTGTGCTCAAAGTTAGGGTTTCAAGAATTATCCCATTGAAAGAAGAAAACACAAACCAAACAGTAAAAATATCCCAATGAAGTACTGATTTTAAAATATAGCCTACACAAGAACCATCCAAAATGCTGGTGACAAGCTAAGAGACAAGTAACAGAAATATCTTAAATTGGATTTTCCTCTGCATAGAATAACACAGAGCCTCAGCTTCATAAGAGGGAAAATCATTCACGTCTGGCAAGAGACTGCACTCCTGCTTTCTTCCTCCTCCCTTTTCTCCAAGTCTTCCATTCCCCAAGAAGAAAAAAAAACCCCACCCATGCCTAACAAGTTCTACACTCCTCCTTAAGAGCTTGGAAGAAGCATACAGACTGCAAAACCAACAAAAGCTGGAATCACGTCATTTTTTTTTTCTGGTTTTCAGTAGGAGGTAAGATGGAACGCCCCGCAACTTTCACTCCGAGACAGAGATAAAGAAAAGAGGGTAGAATATATGGGGGAAAATAAGAGCAGCATAGAAGGGAATGTTGATACATTTATTTAAAAAAAAAAAAAAAAAAATCCCATAAAAGGATTTTCTTCCAAGAAGGGAAAAAAGCGGAAGAAAAGGTTTTGAAGTTTACTATATTGGATAAAAGAAACCATGTTATCACATTTGTAAAGTGAAGTCTCTTGTCCTTGTACCTCTATCTGAACAGGTATGTTTTGACAATTGACAGGTAGGTTATGACAATTCAGCATTCCAGACAAACAACATAAAACATTGACACTAAACAAGGCTGAGCTCTAAAGACTAGTTTTGACTTTATTACTGTTGTGTCCTCTGATTCAATTTACCTAACACCTGGTGTAATGCGTAAAAACAGAGGAAAATCTGGTGAGTTTACTTGTTTAAAATAGAAATTGATTGCTTCGTGAACAGCCCACTTACCAAAGCATGATTTTTATTTAGAAGTGTGCCATTTTCCATAAGCACCAACAGAGAATGCTATGAGGAGGTCTGCGAGATTTTTTGGAAGGAAAACATGCTATTGAGTGTTGGAGACTACATCATCACAAGTCATGCTACTCTAACTCAACTACACAGCCACTGAATAATTTCTGCGTGAACTCAAGTGTTTAATAATCATTAAAACAAACAAACAAAAAAACCTTACACCTACCATGTTCTTTTCAATTTCTCAAATAAAAAAAAAAATCCTGCACAGTGAGAAATAAAAAACCTGTTCCCCCAAAAGACTATGAACAGGAGTTTAATTATGAGACATACAAGACATCTATCATTAATAACAAATCACAGCAGCTTCGATTTGTCTTGGATATTCTTTCCTGAAAGTAAACCAGCAAAAACTCCAAACGTTCTTTCTAAATATATAGGTTTCAAACAATACTCCTACTTCAATATTTTCCACCTAGCTTGAGACAACAGAGCTGCAATGAAATTCTTGCCTCAACAGTTTTACCTTCAATGCATTTGAAGCAGCAAGCAATCCAGTCCCAGAAGTTAGAAAGGAGGCAGTAATACTATTTCTTTCATACTACAGCAACAAGTCAGGAATCATCAACAAGCTTATAACCTTACAAAGTTTCCAGGCAAGATGAACTCTACAAAAGTTAGCACAACAAAAATACTGTAGGTTACAAAGACAGCTAGTCTAATGAGAGCTTTGATCATTTGGAGCCCTCATCTCGTAAAATTGCCATAGCTCCCTACTATTCTACTTCTTTCCAGGTGACAGACTATTTTCATGCTTCTTTAACATTACAATAAAAGAAACGCTCAACGAAGGCATTGTAGAATTACCAGAGTAAACTGGTATCAGGTACCGTAGATGTAGCTCCTAAGGTGAGCCCAATAGAAACAGAACCTGAGGCAGAGGTTCCAGTTAAACTCTGGGAGAGTTCATACAGCCAGTCCTGCACAGACAGTCTTCAACCCTTTTTGCATGCTTCAATCATGGAAATAAACAATCTTATTTAAAGTTTTCCCTTATATCCCAAGGAGGAAAAAAAAAAAAAAAAAAGAAAAAAAAAAAAGAAAAAACCCAACAAACGCCAAACCAAAACACATGGATATTAATGAACTGTAAGTACAAGCCAGTACTACATGCCTGAGCTTATATGCATGTTCCACAAACACCTGCTGTTTTGGGTAGTTGCTTTGATTGCCTACGACAAACTATATTTAACATGCACCTGTGCTTTTCACCTGTCCTCCTCCAAATAATTCACTCCACAGGGATTGATGTTAAATATGCAGAAGAATTCCAATAGCCATCATTTTAATTCATACTACTGGGAAAATTTATTTTTTTTCCAACTCTGTCAAAACTAAAAGCCACAAATCTCAAAGCAAGTCTTCACAAAAGCCAAGACCACTAATTCATTAGAAATGTAACTTCTGATGTATAAGAAATGAAATTCGGAGCTTGAAGTATCCACTCAAATCAAAATACTTGTCTTCGTAAAGCACATTAACTCTTGCACCTGCATTTGGAGGATGTAAAATGTATATATTTTTCTGCTTTTAAAAATACCTAGAAAGCTATTTAACACTGCATTTACAGAGAACAAGTTCTAGATGCGACTTCCAAGGCTGATACTATTTAGGAATGACGGAAAGTACTGCAGAAATTTCTGAAGTATCTTACCTAAATGGCACAGATGTTTGTACTGAGTACAATACAACATAAAGTTGCATTCTGTTCTTCAACAGTGTATTTTATTTCCAAATATAAAATAATACAACCATCCTAAACTGTCAGTGCAAACTCACACCAAGCAGCATGTTTTAATGATGGTTTTGGCTCATTCAAGAAATACATAAAAACAACTAAATTTGACTGTTGTTTTTAGTAAATCTAAAATAACTCCTTTAAGATGTCTAGAGCTATCTTTACCTGACCTTGGTGCTTAACAAACTTCACACACAGTAAATAGCCGCAGTAAAAGCTAAGAATCATAAGAATTAATACTTCAGTACAGAAACTATGTTCAGTTTTGTTTCTAAGTTCCTAATGCTCCCAGGATTTTAAGAAGATTATACTTTCAAGTGACACTGTCTACTTGGAAACCAGTCAATTTAAAAAGAAGCAAAATGGATTTACATTCATTTCACATTCCTCAGCTATCCTAATCCTTCTGACAATATTTTACAGTTTTAAGAACCTGGCTGCAGTAGAAGCAGCAAAAGTAACTACAGAAGAAGAACTAAACAGACTAACACAATTTATTTCTTTGAAACTTCCCTGCTTGTACTAATACTGGATAAAATATTTCTTGACACAACTTTGATTCCTATGTTGATAAGCCTTTAAATAATTTTTTGGAACCAAGTTACTATAAAAAGCACATGCAGTCTGGAAAGACAAAGGAGAAACTTTTTTTTTTTTTTTTGTTCTTTCAGAGTGGAACAAATTACATCTTCTAAAAATTCAATGTCAATGGCTGGGAGCCCAAATCTGTTTCATCTTTCAGCCTAAGAACAGGAAGTAAGGTCACCGTCAGCTTCTAATTGAAAACATCTTCAAACCAGACTTCTGCTCTAGATCAGGGTTTTGTTCTGTGACATGCAATTTCTATCCCAATACATCACACAAGTTAACTACAATTCAGCACCAGCTCCAGTTTTAAACACAGACATCCACTGAAGAAGCTACCGAAATTACAATCCAGTGTAGCTGATAAACAATTGTCTTCCTTCTGTTCAAAAAGTAACACGATATTAGCACAGAGGGGTCTGCTACATTAATGCTTGGAGCTTTGTCTCCAAATAATGCTGAACTAAATCATTGTGGCTTTGTGGTTCAGCAAATCCGCATGCACGAGGTGGAATTTATTTGCAATAGAATTACAGGCCACAGGAAAAGGTGAGACAGGCTCAACGTCTAATCGAGTTCACACCCACCTAGAGGGAGAATAAACAGCCCCTGCACCACCCTGCAGTATCAAACTATTGCCTTTAAATAAGGAAAGGACTTAGAAGAGTACCCACAAACCTGCTACTGGCTAGGGAGCAAACAAAAGGAGACTTCTTGTGTAAGAATGATACCAGTTTGATTTTCTTATTCAGTATGAAAACACTCAATAGGAAATCCAGTCCAAACTGTTGTGAATTAAGAAAAAGTAGGTTGAAAACAAAATCTGTAAACTGTATCAATGCTACCTAAGAAAAACATCTTTACCTATATTGTGGACCTCTCCTACGTCACCATTTATTTTCAGGTGCATTTAGAGTTCTCAAACATATCTTACTAGGCACCTGTGAGTTTTCTACTAACACTGAGGCCAGTTACCCCTCTAGAAAACACCCTATGCACGTGCCTCAGTTTCTTCTGCATAGCTCTGGGACAAGCTCTAAAGTGAGAATGCTCGAGTCAAATACATAGGGGAGCCACGAAAACCTAACTTAGCAATATCACGCACTCCTCTTCTTACCACAACACTTCTCAACTAAGCCTTCCACTGCCAATATCCTAATCCATATTCCAAATTTCACCCACTCCTACACCAGTCCCAGCCTCCAGTGTTATCTTTGCTGTTCCTTATTTTGGTATCTTCCTGATCAAAGTTCCTGTCCTCCCTCTCTCGCTCACCCTGCCATACCAACTGATTTCAGACAAAGGGTACAAAGACAGTTCCCCGCTGTCTGAGCTGTCCAGAAAAGCTCTGTCAGGAGACGCTTGCTGCAGAGCTGAGAAGTACTGCACACACCTGAGCGGAGGCCAGCAAGCACATGGCTCCAGCCAGGACATCCACGCTGTCGTCCTAGCGCTGGCCGCTCCGGTCAGGAAACTCGGCCACTCCCTAGTCGCTTGGTGGGGCTCCCACTGTCTCCTAGCTACTGAAGATCAGAAGCTCAACCCAAACCCCAGCCATGTGCCACACCGGTCAGCAGTACACACAACGCAGGCAACTGAAACATTTGGTCTAGTGCTATTTATTTGCTCAAGTCTCCCAATTGTCTTGCATCACTTAGGACCTCTTCCTTCCACCATCTCTCCCTTTCCTAAGGGCAAGGTGTTGTAAATTTAGGTAAATCCTAAATTCTGTGCAAAGATGAACAAGTTCCCAGTTTGCCAAATTATACATTTCATAGAAATATCAATACAGTGTTTTGAGTACTAATATTGCCTCTCTTCCATCCCACCCACTAAATATACAAATGCTAATGATTCAGTTGATGAATAAAGATAAGACATGAAGAACCACATCCACACCATTCACTTGTACCTGTCCTCTCAGTGATAAGACATGCAGTATCATAAAACGCTTAAGAAACTGAACTTGCACAGAGAAAATTAGTCTATTCCTCCAACCTGTCATTACTAAGGATAAAGTCACTATAGCAAGGATTACAAAATATAATTTGAAAGCTTACAAAACTGTTAATCCTAAAAATCAATCATTCAAAAGTTAGCAAGTGTCATTACTAAGGCTACCTATGAAATCCTAGTTCAGCTTTTCTCTGCATAAACATTATGACACAGTATTTAACTATACAACCACAGACTACTGCATTTGAACAGCACACCAAAGGCTGAACAGACACTGGCCCCAACGCTGCACATCTGCACATTAATTACAGCACTTGTAGAATCTCACAGAAACAGAATTGCAAAATATTTCAGGTGATCTACTCCATCCTTCTACACCACTGTGGAATCACTGTTGGAATCCACTTCTGTTAGATCATTACACGAGCTGTTCTTACCACGCCAGTGACAGACCACAGTACTGCCCCAAACCAGGCATTTCAGGGTTTCATTATTCCCACTGTTAGAAAGATCAGCAGTCAGAAAGCAAATCAACCACATTCTGTTTGTGAACCACAATAAACACTAGATCCCTTCATACAGCACTGTTACATTGCCTGTCACCCGTCCCACAGCTGTACAGGTTTTCAGCTCCTTCAGCATGATACTGTTATGCACCTTCCTTACTAAAAGGCATCTGGATTTTCAGGCCCTTCTTTCACTGTTTCCAGCATTCCTCCCACCTTCTCCCCTTGCTTGCTGGTGAATTTTAGCCTCTTACCTCTATTTCAAACAACAAGACCAGATGGCTAAAGCCAATTCAAAATTCTATACAGGGAATTAATTCATAGAAGAGACGCCTCTCTAAATCAGAGTGGAGAACGGAAGAGGACTCAAAGGATTAGAAAACATTTTGTGCGTGAAGAACAAGCAGGCAGGGGATGTAAGCGGAAACTGCTAAAACTGGAAGCGAGCAACAAACATCAGCAACCCTAAGTTATTTTTATGAAGATTTTATTTCTAAAAAAGCAAACAAAATCCTACTACACTTTGATAGAGCATAGTACGTTTTCTCATCTATAGTCTTTGGCTTTCTGATGAACTTTTCTGCTCACTGTTGTCGCAGCTGAACATTTAATACTATTTTGAAAATTAAACAAAAAA
>WHYT01016629.1:189616-203183 GCA_009806455.1 Tetrax tetrax | reverse complement strand
GAGCCGTGCCGTGCCGAGCCGAGCCGAGCCGTGCCGAGCCGTGCCGGGCCGAGCCGGGCCGGACCCAGTCGGGCCCGGCAGATCCGGGCCGAGCCGAGCCGAGCCGGACCCAGTCGGGCCCGGCAGATCCGGGCCGAGCCGAGCCGGGCCCGGCAGATCCGGGCCGAGCCGAGCCGAGCCGGACCCAGTCGGGCCCAGTCGGGCCCGGCAGATCCGAGCCGAGCCGAGCCGGGCCGTGCCGATCCGAGCCGAGTCGGGCCGAGCCGGGCCGAGCCGGGCTGGGCCGGGCCGAGCCGAGCGGCGGGGGCGGAGGCTGCGGGCGCCGGGCGCCCTCTGGCGGCCGCCGGGTCCCTGCGCCCCGGGAAGGCGGGTGCCGGCCAGCGGCGGGCGGTGGGCGCAGGGCCCGGGGCGGCGGGGGGCACGGCTCCGCTCTTAGCGCTGGGAAACAACACAGATCCCACCCGCCTCTGCCCTGACCCCGCGGCAGCACCCGCTGCTACATGGATCTCTGGAGCTGCACTCTCCGAACGTTTTTGGTAAAAAAAAGTTGAGCACGCGGCCCTGATGCGTGTACTTTTATTTATTTTTAAGCTACGTACATGTGCCATTGTACTAATGTACCATGTACGTCATAAAGCGTGCACAAAAAGAGACATTTAAAACGGGTGAGATAATAATCAAATAAAGGCTTTAAAAAATAAATTATTAACAGTAGAAAAATATTTTCTTCCTGCAGCCCAGCGGATCATCTTGTGCACACCCCGCTTTGCAGACCACTGCGCCAGAGGGGCGTGAAAACACCTGACTGAGTGCAGCCCCAGTTACCTCACAGGGCTGTGCGCCCCCCTCTCGTCCTCTGGCCTTTGGTCAGAGCCGTGAAATCTCACCGCAGCTGGGACCTCTCCTCAGTCCCCTTCCACACCAACATCGCTATCGCCTTCCCTGCCGCTTCGTCCCACTGCCTGGTCTCCGCTCAGGGCACTCTCATTTCCTCTCGTGTCTGAGCTCACAGCGTTTCATCCGCTTCATCCACCTTTCCCAGTAATACCAGACCCTCTCCCATCTCGTGCTGCCCCCGCCACCCCCAAAGTCTTTATTCCCTTTCTTTTATCTGTCTGCATTGGACGCCCCCATTTTTGTATTTTAGCAGGGAGCATAAAGGGCAGGGGGTGCATGGACAGACTGGCAGGTTGGGGCAAGCGACACAGCTTGGAACAAAAAAGGGGGATAAAGTGACTTTTTAGGGTGTAACGAGTTCACACAGCAGCGGCAGGATGCCATCCCAGTACAAATGGGAAGCGTTCCAGGCACCTGCTGGGCTTGTGGCCTCCTGCACCCCAGCACCACGTGTCTCGCTGCGTCCAGACAGGCCTGCGCGCAAACGTAGCCGGGAGTCAGGTGCACCCAAGGTAACCCCCGTGCCTTTTTCAGGGGGTGAAACACAGGGATGACGAGTCCCCATGGGGATGAAGTGCTGCTAACTTTGATAGACGGCGCAGTGCAGGGAGTGCTGGCGCAGGCGTGATTGCCCTGGCCCACCAGCACTGTGAGAAAGAGAAGACACAAGGATGTGCAAGATGGAGGTCTGCAGCTCCAGCACGGGTTCGCGCTGGAGATCTGACACATGTGCACAGGGGACTAAAGGGCAACAGTCAGCGTTTCATGGAGCAAGACCATTCCCTTCCCTCTCCCAGCCTCCCTTTCCAGTTTCCTTTGAAGTGAATAGCAACTGGGAGGGCAGAGCAGTGCTGGGAGTCAGACAAATTCTCCTCGTATGGACAAATACAAATGTAGCTGCCAAACTTCGGACGCCGAAGAATTAAAGCATAGCCGCTGCCTTGGAGAGCACGAGCAGCATGTGCCAGGAACAGCTGCACCGCTATGCGTACGCCATGTCGGTGTATCCCCCTCCACCTTCCCGATTTTAAGTAAGAGCCATACCCACCTTGAATAAACTTTTTTTGCCGAGGTGAACACTCTCAGAGCAGGAACAGAGATTCCTTCTGGCCTGGAAAGAGCTGGACTGGCCCAGGCTTGGTGGAGGTGATTTGTCCCAGCTGCACAGGCTCGTGCTCTCCAGGTGCGAACGTTACTGCAGCTCCAGTGGGTTTGGGCTGCCGGGAGAGACGTGTCTGACCCAGCTCTGCAGCGGGCTGGGCTCTCCAAGCCCTGCCGGGCAGTTTGAGCTTTGTGCGAGTTGCACTTGGTGTCTTCCGAGTGAGCTCAGAGCAACAGGAGAGCGAATTCCTCTTGACCACCACACCAGTGGACGAAGCATGGATAAGACTGGCCTCCTGCTAGTCAGTAAGAGTTCCTGTGGGTTTCAGTAAGATGTCTACCAAGTTAGATTTAACTGGATTCAGGAATATTTACAAGTAGATATGCAGATAAACAACCGATCCGAGGAGGAACCTGGGAAATGGCTGCACTTGCAGGCCACTCCTTGGTGCTGGGCAGTCTGGAGGCCAGGCTTGGGCCATTGACGGTGTCGGATTCTCATTTTATCTGGTGGCAGAAAACCCTCACCATTTCCTCTTGCAAGGCATCACAGGCTAGAAGCAGCCCTGCTTAAACTGAGAAACTATTTTCCCCTCTTGGGAAAAAATGGTCAGAAGGTACATTCTCCAACTACAACGCCTTTTTAATCTGTTCTGGTCTTGGACAACAGAATGACAAATATTTTTTACAGTTTTATGGATAAGTTTTACAAAACAAAGAAACAACAAAAAAAAAAGGATACACTAACACAACACAAACAGGGAGAAGCTCTGCGCTGGTTAACCTAGCTCTTCTGGATGTACAGCTGTTTCTGAGAGGAGATCATTCAGTAACCTCTCTTCTTTATCTCATGGCCCAGTAAACTCCCCATTTCCAGCAGAGCACCTAACCCTGCAATTACCTGTTAGCATATGTTTAAAAAGCTCGAAGTTTTAATAGGAGATGTGATTTTAATTTAAAGACAGACTTAATTGGTTTGCTGAACAGGCACCGGCACTACAGCTTTAACCGCTTTCGCTGAGCTGGGGTCTCAGCCAGTTTAAGGCAGCTAGGAGAAAGGGTCTCACGACCTCTTGCTACCAGAAGTTTCAGTATCTACCTAGAAATTCGTAGCACCCATTTCCCCAATGCTTGCTGCTTGTTCCAGGGATTTCTGAGACAGAAGGCTGGACAACCACGCCCGTGGAAAGGGGGCTTTGCCTCACTGCCAGCACTCGCTGATGGAACAAGCTTCCTGCTCTACCTGAAGTTTTACTCCCCAATGTGAGCCCACCTCCAGGAACGGAGGAGCTGAACCGACGAGATGAATCCGCCCAGGCCAGGAAACCCAGTCGCTTGCACATCAGTCACTACGCTGGGAAGGGTCAGCAACAAACCAGGAGGGTCTTATTCTCCCTTCGTTAAGAGAAGTTGTTCAGAAGCCATTTGTGACCTCCAAGGGGATGCAGTGATATAATAGAGGACCCTTTGCAGACACACCTCCAGCTTGCTCCTGAGCGAAGCTCATGGTGAACACCAGGCGCAGCTCAACTGGCAGGTACCGCTACTGGCAACGGGTGGTGGCTTGAGCATCTTCATGTCTACGTGAGCCTTTCCAAGGTCATCTGGGACTTGGCAAAGAAAGGAAAGGGAGCAAATGAAATGAGGGCTCAGGCGTAAAGAAAAGAAAAACCAGGCTGATATTTGCAGCTGATCCCCATGCTGTGATCGGCACAGCGGGATGTAGCAGGGGGCTCTCGATGGAGCCAAACACGGCAGCTCTGAGCAGCCCTCTGCGCCTCAGCAAATCCTGGAGCTCAGGATCTGAACGCAGATGCTCTTCTGCCCTGGGAAAAAAATACATCTCACAAATCTAAACATGCCACCTCAAAGAGAAAACTATTTATTATTAATGAAACTATTACTGCTGTTTTTCCAATAGACTGAGGAGATTAAGTAATAGTAACTGAAAACCTAACCAAACGTTCAGACCAAACTTTAACTAGCGAGGAGACATACAGACACACAAACTTTGCAGTGACTTAAAACAGTTTAATGTAATTCCAAGACAAAGTGTGATTACATTTCTACACATATACAATATGCATATGTGAGTTTACAAATTCTGATTAATAACTCGTTTCACCTCAGAGACCGAAAAAATGATCAAAAAGAAACCGTGAATAACAAGCTATAACATAGTTCACCACAACGGGACCTCCTTTCTCACCCTACAGTTAGTAATATTACAATTAAAATAACTATATTCTTCTATAATGTATTTTCTGTTAAAATCATCTCATAAATTTACAATGCTATTATTAGTTTCCAAGACTAATATAAATTCACTCCATTTTTCTACAACGAAAATGATTATTAATTAGAAGCACACAACGTCATGATGAAAAACACAAGCATTTTTTTTTTTAGTAGCAAGAACTTGATTGGTTAAGAATTAGTTTTCTTGTAAAACATTCTAAAGCCAAGTAAAATATCCATTCTTATAACATACCTATAATATGAGACTAAGGAATAGGTTACATATAGGTCTACAACACATCAGTTTGTTTTTGTTTTTTCTTTTAAAAGAAGAAAGACGTATTACCGAAAGAAAAAAGAAGGAAAAAAGGAAGGGAAAAAAGGAAACAAAATAAAAAGAAAAAAGAAAGGGACAATTCACGTAGGAAAAAAGCAGTACACAAGAAAATACTGTTGCACACAATAATTTTCACAAAGATTAACATGGATTAACACTCTTATTACAGAAACCGTACAGTGAAGGAACACAACGGCTCAGGGCTTTCGTGGGGTTACCGGGCTGAGATGATACTGTAGAGAAAGAACCACTCGAGATCCAGAACTGGGGCAGGGGCATCTTTTCCCTTGCGATTGCGATAGCGATTCACAGCTTTCACCCCCTCCCCACCCCCTCTTTCCCTTCATGATTTTGGTGCAGTGTATATTAACTTCCACTTTCCATCCAGAGTACGCTGGGCTTGTGGGCAGTTGAAAGGCATAAAAGATGCCCTCCAGTTCCCCCCGTCCTGTTTTTAAAAGGATTTTACGGCTCATTAAAAAAAAAAAAATGTTTCACCCGTTGGTTCGTTTTTAACTACCCGAAGTCTAGACTCTTCACCTTCCGAGATGCCCCTCCATCTTCTCTCTTTCTTGCTCCCTCTCTTACTCTCTCTCTCTCACACACACTCCTTTAATAAAGCTATTAATGACACTTCCTCTCCTTTCAGAAATTGGATTTGGTATGAAAGATACAGGCTACATTCTGGTTCTGCCCAAGTAGAATATGGTACCCAAAAACGCCTCGATTGCTCTGTTGGTGAAACATGGGATGAGGAGATCCTTTTGTACACCTGAAATGGTTGTGCCCTGGAATATCGGTGGAAGTTTCATTTTGAGAAGAATACGGAGAAAAAAAAAAAAAAGAAAAAAGAAAATAAAAAATCAAACACATAAGGGATACAGGGGGCAAAAAGAAAAGCCAGAAGTGTTGTAAGTAACCACGTGAGGTGGAAGCATTGCAGAAGCACTTTATTTCCTTGCTGAGGGCAGAGGTGCTATATGTAACCATCCAGATCCTAAGGGATGTGCGTTGCCAGTGTCGGTAACCCCTTCTTGCCTAACAAGCTGCAAGCCAACAGGACTCTGTGGCTCCTCCATTTGAGCGTGCTGGTATTTGTGGGTCTGACTCCCCCATGAGAACAGAGGACGGGGCAGGCGCCGAGGGCAGCACAGCGCGTTAGTGGGGTGGCGGTGCGTGGTGAGAAAGGGTGGGCGTTTTTCCAGTTGGCCCGAGCGCCGCTGATAGTCCTGGCTTGCCGTACGATACATTATCACTTTGGTAACGCGGCTGGCGAGGTGGGCACGGCAGCCCCGGAATGGTGCCGACGGAGGAGGAGGAGGAAGCGGTAGGTTGCGCACCCCCAGCCCCACCGCCGCTGATTGTAACCGGGAGCAGCACGGGCGCCCAACTGCAAAGCATCGCGGACCACTCCTTTTCACCACCTCTGCTCTAAGCTGACTGACACAGCCCCCTCGGGCACGAGGGAAAGACGGAAGGAGCCCTCAGGAGAGGACCCAAGCTCCACGACTGAAGCTCGGCTCTTCAGAGGTACATCTACGTATTTTAAAATTCCAATTCCTGTGCTTCCATGACCTCAAAGTACCATTTTGCCCAGCAGACATTTATACCCTGTTCACTGGTTACCCAAGTGAAAGAACACAACAGACAAAACTCGACAGCTAAGCGAGACCGGGGATGGGGGGAAACGTGATGTATCCAAATATAAAGTACAGGGCAACAGCAGCGGGGAAGCAGCATTGATGGGAACTGGCGTGGGATGAGAAAACAGAGCTGACAAGGAGATGGTCAGTGAACTTTTGTATTTTGTTTACTGGTTCAAAACATTTCTTCCCATGGGGTGGGAAGCATCGTTTGTAAGAAAGGGGTGAACAGATGAAAGCCAAATTACAGCATTGCCTCTGAGTGGCTGTCTCACACACACACACAGACACACACAAATACACCCCCCCCCCCCCAAAAAAAAAAAAAAATAAAACCAGGCATTCACTAACTTAGGAATTCATTGTTTGGCTAATGATTTATCAACAGTACAATACAATCCTTCCTTTGAATATCCTTCATTCTCCTGATGTGGGTATCTTCATCCAGATGAGGATCCTACACAGAACAGTGAATTCAGTATCCCGCTCCCTGCTTCAACCCAAGGAGCCTGATAACGTATGTTATTAAAACAAGCGAACAAACAAATAGTTTACCTAAATCTTCAAAGTGGGTGGAGTGTTTTTTTCAACCAGACTTTGGAATATAGTGGATTACTTGATCTCTGGACTGACTTTCCAGCACTATGTTATATCTCAAAACAGAATATACATATTAAAGACAAACTTGTACTTTTCCATTTTTAACGGGCGAAATTAAAAAGAGGCAGCTGTATTGAGTTTTTGAAGGTGTCACTTAGAAACACAAGATTTCCCTTAAAAAGTACCAGTTTAAATGTAAACTATAAAACACTGTAATAACTATAAAATGTAGCCAGAAAACTGTTTAAGTAGCCACAGTCTATTATTCAGTTCATATTGGTTTAAAATGTGACTCATGAAATATCTTCTAGAAGGCCAAAGCATTTTACAGTAGCTATAAACATATATACTTACATGTGCATTTTAACATCACAATTGATTAAAATACATAAAAGAGTAATCTATTCCTTGGTTTAATTTTTTTTTTTTCTTTTTAAAGATTCACTGTCTTCAGAATTCACTCAAGCAACAATGACCAGGGTGGGCATTTATCGCTATTCCGCCCCTACAGAGTTCAGAGTCTTTGAATCCAAGTTCAAGCTGGCTACATGTTTTCAAAAAGGCTAAAATCAGGATGAATGCCCACATTTGAGGTAATTATTGCCATTAGGTCACAGTTTGTGTAATATAAGTGTATCTAAATCCTTCTTTAAAAAAAAACCAAAGGCATCCCGTGGTAATGGGGGGATACCCTTGGTAGCAATCAGAATCCAGAATCCTGATCAGTGGGTTTGCTTCCAAAGGAGTCGGCGGTCCCGAAGCGTCAGGTGCCGCTGGGACAGCCGCCGGCCAGCCTAGAGCTCAGGCGACAAGCCATTTTTAAATATTTTTTTTTTTTTAGAAAAAAGAAAACAAAAGAAAAATCAGAGGTGCCATAAAATAGATGGGTAACATTTCTGATCAGAATTCCATACCAAAATTTGTCTATCTGTCTTATTCCTTCCCAGTTTGCTGAAATAAAATAACAACAAAATCAAAACACATCGGCATTAAATATTAACTCTATGCCAGCACTGCAAAAAGTCCTTGGCTATGTTCTGAAAGTGGGATAAGCTTTGCTTTTGCTCTGAGCATTGTTGCCCCATTGCTTACTGTTTCACAGAGGAAAGCTTGTTGGAAAGAAAGAAAGAGAAAGAAAGAAAGAAGGCAAGAAAGAAAGAAAGGAAGGAAGGAAGGAAAGAGAAAGAAAATAAAATAATCCCTGGCTGTCAGAAGTACATGCAAGTATTTACAAGGTTTGTGTGAATCTGCACACAGTTCCCCTCACAGCGAAAAGAGTTAAGAACAGAGATGTCACAATATTTATCAGTGCAGTAAAAAATATCATTTTTGGAAAAAAATATACCTTTAGTATTGCCTTTCTTAGATTAACTATGATAAGCAAAAGATTAAAAACAAAAACTTTTATCTTCAAACACACATGAATAGTCTGTTATAGCAGCACTGCTAAAACTGGAAGGACAAAGCTAACCCGTAAACGAGAAACAGGAGTTTCAAACCATAAATGCCGAACGCAAAGCCTCTTAGTATGCTTCCTAAGATTTCTGAAGAACCAAGCCAATCTACTGTTCAAATTTCACTCTTGACGCACGTAAATGCTCTAAAATGTGTCTTCCCACGGAAAGCATTTGACGCGCGCAGAGCTCAACCCGCTTCACCTCCCGTCCGGTTCTCACACCTCCACCTGCATCAGCAGGTTACTCTTCACAGGTAACTACCACCTCTGGGGTCACTCCCAGCAATTACGTTTGTCGTGGGGGAAAAAAGGACGCCTTCAGCACAGAGCCCTCCCTTAGCCGTGCTCCCCTGCCCGCTGCCCAGGCTTACTTCAAGGGGCCGCCCCTGAGGTGGGTCCCGCTGCGTGCCTGGGGTGGGAGGTGAGGACGGTGGCATCGTGGTGTCCCTTACAGGTAGCGGTGATCCCGGGTGGTGGGAAGGATGGACCACGGAGATGTGCACCAGCCTGGAGAGTCCAGCACCTCTCGTCCAATGCAGAACTCCAGCAAGGAGGCCATGCATGCACAGCCGTTTACAGCAGGACCGCCACCACGGCTTTGAGCACTGCTGTAAAACGTTGTACCCTGCTCAGCATCTGCAGCCTAGGGTGAAATCCTCACCGATGTCAGGGGCAGCTTTGCTGGAGTACGGCAGTTGGGGAACCCCAGCAGCGCAGACCCATCTTCTCCTCCCTGAGTGTGGAGGGAGCAAAATGATTTGCAGGCACAGGAGCAGGCCACAAGAAGTAAGTTGGGGATTCCACGTACTTTGGATGCAGGCACTCCTTACAGGAGCACCAGTGAGACTTGGGGATGGAGTGGGGGTGATGTGGATGAGTGCCCAGGACCGCAGATCCACCACTTTGAAGCTCCCACAGAAAACGAGACCACAGCTCGGTCAGCAGGAAGGGGGAAATAATTCCCTTCCCACATTTTTCCCTTCTGCGTTGCCTCGCCTGAACAAAGATTATTTCCGCAGATCCTGTGTACAAGCGGCCAGGATTTGGCCCACAGGTAGCACTGCAGATCTATGGTGGGGTGATTGCCAAGCCATGGAAAAACACACACCTAACTCCAACGCCCTTGCCCAGCTATGCCTGGCCTGACCACGGCAGCACTGTTTGGGGTCCAACCCATGGAACAAAACCAGCATCCTAAATCCAGAGGAGACGGCACTACAGAAGCACGCAGAGCATCCAGAAGCCTATCCCCACTACGCAGCTCACCATTTCCACACTGCGTTGTCGCCACTGAAACACTAATCAATGTGAACAATAATGAGAGAAGAATAGGGTTTTTGACATCCCCTACAGTTTAGGATAGCAGCAATATTTAGTGTGAACTTCTCCACTTGTCAAGCTAGCGACTCGAAATGATGTCAGAAACTTGAGAGAGAAAAAGAAAAAGAAGAGAAAGGAAAGATGGAGTTCCATAGCTTATCTCTATTGCCTGCGGTCACAACTCGTGGCTTAATTTCATTTCTAGAGTGGGTGGGGGTCTCTTTCTCTCTCTCTTAAAAAAAAAAAATTGGTTAAAGAAAAAACCAGGTTTATCACTCTTCAAGTTTGCTAATGGACTTGCCTTCAAACCAAATTGCAAGACATAATCCCTTGAAATTATAAAAAAGAAAAAATGTCACAGACAGAAGCGTCCCTTCCTTGGAATGTTTTGTGTATTACGCCAAAACTACTAAAGAGAGAGAGAGACAGAGACAGAGACCTGCCAAGGCGCAGTTGGTTGGGTGCAAGCAGGTACAACTCTGTGGAGGAAGATGTGATTGCATTTGCTCTCTCAAACGACCGGATTTGGCCCAGTCTGCAGTGAGAAGTGCTTCCATTCCAGTTTTCCATCCTGCTCCTGTTAGCGGTTCTCTCCGCTCCCTCCTGCATTCTGGTTTCACAGCAGGAATTTGAACATCCATCTCTGAGGAGAGGCAATGTCTGTGCTTCTTTCTGCTTCCCACAGGAGAAGAATGCAAGACGAGATAGATGATGGGGAAAGGGATCGCTTTTTCACTCTGCCAGCCATAAGCCACCCATAAAATTTCCAGTATCTAAACATCTGCCTCCCAGCTCAAGTTTCCATGCCATTTACCCCGTGCACACGAAGAACACCAACCCAACCCAACCACACCAATCCTGTTTCCTCTCCAAAGGACTTTGCGAGCAAAACAAGCTGGCTGTTGGTACGTATGTGGCACTGACGGCACGCAAAGGTTTTGCTTCCTCTGCTAAAACAAACGTGTTTCCCCCGTGAGTAACTGTACCACACCTTTTTCCATACTACGCCTTTATACAGGTGTGAGGGAGGAGGTGTTGCTCAGCTCCCCCATGCCCACCAGGAAACACGCCGTGCTGCACCACCAAAGCAATTCGATGGCTGCACTGTGCATCCTCGCAACCACAGCGTCCCATCACCAGAATCATCTGACCGCCTACGACTGCCAGGTCAGCACGACTCCAGCACGGACAACGTGCAAGGTGGCTCCTCCAACATGGACTGCACCCTTTGCTGCCAGCATCTGACAGCTCCACTGCCACACGCCTCCCAAAATCAGAACCGAGCCCCCATGGAACAGCAGATCAGATGGGTACACAGGGAAAATGCAATTAATACAAGTAAAACATTACTGTGATTGAGATTGCAACCTTCCACGCTTCACCAGTCCCAGGCCAGAGAAGCACATAAACAAATAATTAACTTGAAGGGTTTAAGTCTGTTCTGTAGCAAAGCACTCAAGTGCATGATTAACTTTAAGTCTCTGCTGAAGTCCTACCATTATTTTTATGGAGTTTGAATTCAGTCACTGCTTTTCCCCATTCTAACAGAGCAGACGATGCAAACAAAAACATAAATACATAAATTCTAGCAACCAGAATAGCTTAATAAAATTCCACAACAAATAATTACAAAAGAAGGGAAAACCTACATCAAAGACCAAAAAAACCCCAAACAATATCAAACCAAGCATCCTGGCCATGCAGACACCTGATCAACCTTCAGTAAGAGCAGGCAAGGAACCCTGCCCTGTCTGTGGCCGTACTTTACCCAGCTAATGCTGTCCGTGTGTGACAGTGTCCTTTATCCAGTGACGGGACTGAAAGCCACGTTCACGCCTCCGCTGCGTCTCCTCCAATAGCCCTGTTTCTGGAGAGCCATCTATCTGCTTTCTCCTTTAGGAAAACCAAACCCTTAATGCGTAGCGTGACCTTGGGTTCATCGAAAGGGCCCAATGAAATGTGCTCCAAAGGGCCCGGAGCACAAATAGGTCTTGAGGTCTTGATCTCATAGAAGCTTCCTATCAAATAAAGTGATGGTGAGCTGGATCCTAGGGCACCAAGGTCCTTACCTGCCTTTGATCCATCTCTCCTGACAGATCATTACATTAACTGCTGTTTGGTTTTGGCCTCTGAATGAATGTTTCTGGTCTTATTGTGACATGGAGGATAACTCCTGTCCCTCAAGGCTGTAACCGCTCTCGCAGAGAGGCCCCACTCCCCCTAGGTTAGAGGCAGAATTTTAATTCTCAGGACAATCTCGTTTCCCCTTCCTCCTACAGTTTTCACAAACACAGCAACCCTTCTGATGCCACTGATGAAGACAAATAAATTAACAACAATAACAATACTAAGAGAAAAAAAACCAACACAAAGATTAAGGAATGCGTGTGCAATTAAAACCCAGAGTAAAATATAATAATAATAAAATAATAATCATAATCATAACAACCATACAATAAAATAACATTATCTTTCCTTTTCATGACACAAGCAGCACGACGCTCTCACTCCCAAACTGGTGGGAGAGGAGAGGAATGCAACAGAGAGAGCAGGGCTTCACTTTCCTGCCTTGGATGAAAGGGGACGCGTTGTCTTTCCAAAGGAAGGGAGGGTAAGGTGCACAGGCTGCTGGGAGATCGCATCCTCGTCTACTGCATATTGAGCCGGACTGAAGGCAGGCAGGAGCAGAAAACTGTGCAAGGGTAGCCCAGGAACCAGAGCTGGCAACCACGGAAGTTATTTGGTGGTTTGCCAGCAGCCAATAGCCTTGTGGAGCAGCCTATGCATAGCGGGATCCCTTCTTCTTCCAGGCCAGCCAAGCACTTACCACCGCAAGACAATGTCTTTGTGCTTGTCTTTCTGTCAGCTTTTCCCACGTGAGAGAACCTCCTTCCCTCCTGCCACCCAGGGAACCCATACCTCATCACCCTGCCGACGCACCTGCCATTTTCCAGCATCTTGTGAAATACCTGAATACTTCATGCTCTAGTTACAGGGAAACGTAGAGTGGAACCAAGCAGCCATGTAGACTTCAGCTGTCAGGGAAACGTGGAAACTTTCTATCAAACTCTCTCCTCTCCTTCCTTCTAAGCCACCCATAAACACGGGCACTCTAGAGACACTTCCAAATATTTATGCACCAGTGGAACTGCTGTTACCAGCGAAACTCCCCTCTGAACCAAACCCAGCTGTGGAAGAGGCTCTCTTTAGAAATCTGTTGGAAAACAAGATGACCACGTAGCGTTCCTTGGTGTGCAGGATCCACCGTACCACCGTGCTCTCTGGTTCCAGGGTCACTCTACCACTGCAGGCAATCTTTTTGGGCGTAGGTGAGAAGGGAGAAGGGGAAGCGCACGCTGTCACAGCTACAATACAGTGAGTAAGGCCTGATGTATTACAACACTCTTTCCACTAAAGAAACCTGAGTTTGACTCTCTCAACTGGATTTTCTCGTGCTTGCTTTGGGACCTCAGCCCTTTCTTGACCCCCTCCCATCGACAGATGTAGTGAGAGATGTTGGCAACACCTAATGTTTCCCTCTTTCACGGGCTAAAGATTTGTTCCCATTTCAGACACACAACTGGGACAATCTGACAACTTGGGAGGATGCTGTCCTCCCACCCCACCGAGAACATCGGCAAACAGCAGAACAAGAATTCAGTTTCCAGGGAGGAAACTTGCTATTCCAACAGGATAGAAACAACCAGTCCACAAACGAATCCCCAGACCCTCTGGGAGTCACCCTGGGTCTCACAACTGACCTGGTCACTTCCAGCCCATCCAGTGCTCGACAAAAACACCTGGCTATACGCACTTCCAACCCCGATGAGCCTCCCCAACACCTCGCCAAGTGAGCTAAGATTGACAACGTGGGGAAAAAAACCCAAAACGCCACTAGCAGAAGAAGAAAACCATCAATAACAATCCAAAAAAAAAAAAAAAAAAAAAAAAAAAAAAAAAAAAAAAAAAAAAAAA
>WHYT01016629.1:153946-178419 GCA_009806455.1 Tetrax tetrax | reverse complement strand
AAAAAAACAACAAAAAAAAAAAAAAAAAAAAAAGAAGAAGAAAAAGAGCTGAGAGTAAATTCCGACTAGCCTCAGTCAGTTTCTAGGAGTACCGGTGGAAGTAAACCCTTAAACCGCATCTGTAGTTCGGTAAGGCACTACGAGGGAATGATGTAAAACTAAGACTGTGACAGTTGTAATGGCTGTGCCGAGGAACACACCACAGAGAGAAGGCAGCATCTGCACGCACTCGCACGCACGCGCGCACGCACGCACACACACACGCACGCACGCACGCGTACATACCTGGACAATCACATTTGTTACATGCCTATGTTATATCACTTTTCTTTGTGCAATCACATTGAGGAATAGTCTATTGGTATCGTTGAAGTTCAACACAAAAATAGTAAAAAGGGCGTATGACCTGTATAGTGCTACATTCTACGGGGGGGTGGGGTGGGGAGGGGTGGGGGGGGCAGCTAAAATGTCTCCTCCTATACTAAAACGGCTAGGGATCGAAAAGGAAAATTTCCGAATAAAATAAAACGAAACGCAACTGAAATCCAACATACATTATTAGAGATCTCGTTTAGGAACAGCATTTCTCAGGGATTTATCCAGTGTGTTCAAGGAAAGGGAGAAACATCCCCATTGCTTCTGCTCTCGACCAGTGCTGCATGGCCCGTTTCGTCCACGTCTTTTTTAAGCGTAGCAGTGCTAGACCCAAATTTAGAGCACTGGGACAACATTTTCTCCCTCCTCCCTCAGCCTCCCTTACCCAGTTTCTATTTCCAGAAAAAAAAAACCCAAAACCTTATGTATGCTTTGGGATACAGAGACCACTGCAAAGATGGGGCACAAACCCTTTGAAATGCTGGATAAATCCCTAATCCATATACCTACTGGATTAAAAACCTAATGGATTTCATTTTAGGTGTTCTGGACAACAAATTTCTAAATGTAGCTCACTATTGGATGAAAATAACCTTTAAAAGTCTATTGGTGAAGTTCTTCAAAAGACAGGACCCACTGGAGGGTCCTTCTGCTTCTCTCTCTCTCTAGTTTGGTGCAGAATGGTGGTTTTTTGTGGTTTATTTTTTTTTCTGTTCTTTTTTTCCATTTTCTTTTTTTTTTTTTAAATAAAAAGTGTAGAATTGGTTCTCCCCCTTCTTTCCTCTTTTTCTTTTCTTCCTTAAAGTCTCCTTCGTTCAAGTTTCACACGAGCCTCCCATTGCATTGTTAGTTTGTCATGTTCTTCAGTACAAAAGCGGCCGCCTCACTCCCCCGGGATGGGTGCGTCTCTCGCTCCTTATTCCAGTGTTTAGATGTAAGGGTACTGGTTGACCTTGGTGGGGCTTAGTGGGTATCCAGTGTAGACTGTGGAGGCTGGAGAAGCACTGATATAGGTCTGATGGGCAAACTGAGCCTGGTACTGACTCGGGTGGATGGTGGGTGAGGGCAGAACCCGCGGGCCCATGCTGACTGGGACCTGGTGGACAATGCTGGCGGGGTAGGTGGTGTGCTGCACGGCGTGCCGCGCAGACCCTTGGGAGGCCACCAGGTGTGCGACGGTGCCCGTGGAGCCCAGGGCAGCAGGGGCGGTGTAGGTGTAGAGGTGGGGTTGGGTGGGCAGGTGAGCAGCGGCAGCCGCGGCCAAGTGAGGATGAACTGTACCATGACTGGGACTATTGTGCGGGAAAGAGTACGGGGCCTGAGCTATTGTTGGAGTGATGTAGGCTTGCTGTCTTCGGTGACTCCCTGTGCGATCGGTCGTGATGTGCTGCTGGGCCTGGATAAAGACAGCAACAGTGATAAGCAGTTACAAGACAAGAGACGGCTCTTTACCTCCTCAGTGGTGTCGGGGAGCTTCCCTACCACACCAGGACGGCCTCAGGGAAGTCCCTAGTGCTCCTCCTGATACCCTCAGCACCACCATAGTCTTCCCTTGGAAAGAGATGACGGAAAAGGGTCCTTCCCAAACCTAGGAAGACCCCGTAGTTTCATATATTCACCAAAATGCCCCTCAAAAGGACAAGAGAGTCCTTCACTTTGAGCCACAACCTGCTGGCACAGCTAACATGAAGACCCAACCTTGGATGCTTGGCCTCGTCATTCACTAACACCACACAACACACGGCTTTTGTTAGCAAGCTCTCTGCTGACAAAATGTGGTGCACTGATAGCTCAGGGGAATCAAGTTGCCTAACTACGCCTGAAACAGGCAATTTATTTTTGCTCAGTTTGGGTCTTTGCGGTTATCATTTCCTCAGTTAGTAAAAAAACTACTTTATTTTTTAAAGATAAAACCCTTGGCTCGATCAGATCCTGCAGGTGCCTGGTACTCTCATGTAATCTGCTATAATTACTGGAGCACAGGCAATTTCTTGCAGTGGGACAGGAGAAATGTACTTTTTCAGGGATTTTCGAAGGTTTTTTTTTTTGCACTGCACAACAATGTCAAGGAGTTTTCCTGGTCATTTGTAGTCAGGGTATTAAATAACCAATAAAGTAAGAATTAGAAAGCAAGAAGGGCAATGCTTCATGTTATATCCTTCTACTCTTCCAAGCCTTCTGATCCTCTTTGTAGGCACTCCCTGCGCTGTCATTGTGTCTGAAATGTGGCAGCCATACTCCTCCCCCACTCTTGGAAACAGTATCTTGCCCACTTCCTCCATTTTCTCTTACTGTTATTTCAAGTTTGTTTAAAGTTTTACATTTCAACTACATTTTGAGGGGGAGGGGATATTCTTCTCCTCCAGATTATTTTAAAAAAACCCCAACAAACAGTTCTGCTTATATCCAGCTCTGGATGCAAACCAGCGCTGTCTGTCCTCTGAGCTCTCCAGACTTTCTCCTCTGGAAATGTTGGCAACTGTGCTGTAACTTCCCTGCTCTCATCACCTCACCTCAGGGTAGAGGTGCGTATGTGAAAAGAGTGTTACTTACTGAAGCTCCTGGGGAGCTCCCTGGGTATTTTGATGACAAACTATGAAACATCTTGAGAACTGCAGGCTGCCAAGTAACAAGACTTGTCCAGATCTAAGCCCAGGTTTACCACGGGATGGATCAAACTCATTACATGAGGTCATGTATATGCATAGAGGCTCTCCTTTGCCTTGTCACATCTGATGGGGACCTCTCTCCAAATCCCACAGCTGAGCTGATGCACTCCCTTCATTTGGAAGATACTCTCCCCATGTTTACCTATAGCTCAGGAGAATTCAGTCCTTCCTGCACAGTCCTGCTCCACTCCTTTGTGTCTGAGCCGCTGCACCTTCTCTCTCACATTATTCCCACTCACACTGTTAGATCACCTGCCTTCACACGATAACTAGTACCACCAGCCCACTCAGGTGTGGGATCTGCACTACCTCTACTGCCTGAGCTGGAAGATCAAGGTCTGTGAAGTCGATCGAACTCGACATGGGGCAGACTGGACAGCCCATACTGGAGGAGTGGTAGGTTACAGATGGATGACACACCACCAAAATTTGTCTTGGTTGACTTACCTGACTTAGATTAAGAGGCTGCTGCTGCTGGAAATGTGCTCCTGGTCGCTGCTGCCTATAGGCAACGGCTCCAGACGAGCTCCCTGAAGAGTGACCGCTGGTGGAGGTCACGGTGCTGGAGGACTTGGACTTGTAGGAGGATGAGTGGTGACTGGTGGTGACTGTGCCAGGAAAGGAAACACATTTGTAGCTTACATCACATTCTTTAATTGCTCACCCTACCTTTTCCTCACTGAATCTCCTCCAGAGTGGCTTTTGGGAGGAGACACAACAGAAGCAGGATAAGAAACTGATTTCTCTTAATTAACAGCATATCTCAGCAGTGCTTCAAATACATGGCCAGCCTAGAGGCAGACAAGCAGACCTGATACCTAGACCCAAACCAGGCCCGGAGAAGGCTTTACAGATCCTTCAGAAGTGTGAGAAACTGTTCTGCCAGCAGAACTGTACGATGCAGGTATAAATCCCAAGGAGAGGAAGGATAGTGTGCACAGCACGAAAAAGCCCTGCCTTGGCTGACCTCAGGGTGAATAGGAAGGGAGGCAGAAGGAGCTAGTGAGGAGCTCACCCTCTGAGCCTTTGTGTCCACCAGCAGTGCATTAAAAGAAAGGACTGCCAAGTAGCTGAAAGCCAATTGCTCCAGGCCAGACTTCCACCATAAGCCCCTTTTCAACACAACGTACTACCTAGCATTGCAGAGGCTCTGGATGAGCAAACCTCATCAGCCCATAATGAAGATCCTGGGGAAATGTTCTTCCCAGAAACGTCAACAAGTTTGGATGAAAATGCGCATGTGTTTTCAATCTCTTACCAGTTTTACAGTAAACCTATGGAAAGGCAAGGCAGCAAAGGTTCACACTTGCATTTGGGAGCCTTTCATGTCAAATGTTGAGCTAAAGGCTGCATTCTGTTCTCGGGTTTGTACAGAAGTAACTGGGAACGACACTTGCCCCTGTGACTCCTGAGTGTACCAGGGCACATAAATAATGCAATATGGCTCCCAAGAACAGATGTGTCACTTGAGAGAAGGGCAGGAGCACGGTTTCTTTGGAAAACAAAACAAACAAACAAACAAAATGAAACCGAACAATGAGATTCTTCCAAGATAAATCATTTATTTCTTACTAATTTTCTTGACTGAAGAGGTGCAATTTACCTGGTGCCAGGCTATCGCACTCTACCAACACCTCACTGGCCTGGGTTTTCAGTGGTGGCACGATGATCGTTCGGGGGTTCCCACTGCAGTGAGTCTCTGGAACCCCTTTGGTGTCATAGGTGTTCCCGTTATTCTGCCCTGCGCGATGCTGCACGGCATAAGGGCTATTGTTGCTGGAGGAATCGGAGTAGGGAGAGTCATGCACGGTGACACAGCTGATGACATTCTTCCTTTGCTTGGACAAGGTGCTGAAACACAAGCACACAAGTGGAAAGAGTGAATAGACAATGACCGACTTGGAAGCCACCAGAAGACTCTGCCCATGGCAGACTAGCTCCGCAAAGGCAAAGCACACCCTTCAGTCCTCCGCCACAGGGAGGCTGCTTAAGCCAAATCCCAGGCTTCGAAACTCACTCGTTGCTATTCCAGGAAAGCCTTCATGGAGATCAAGGAGTGAGTAAGACATTGTGGATAGATCTTATACTCACACTGCTTAGAATAGCACTCAACCAGACTGCCAGATTTATTTTCAGACTGCTTTTTATATATGTGTGCAGTAGAAGCCCAGCAGTTATACTGTGCTTTGTTGCGAGTCTTACCACCCACACAAAAACGTGGTGGTTTCTCCCAGCCTTCCAGCAATGATTTAATAATAGATGCTATGACTTTTCATTATTAAATCCCATGAATCTACAAAATACACTCCATTCTATTTACTAATACAGTACAATGGGCATATATTCTCAATAAGCATTTGAAACTGAAGAACGAATGAAGAAAAAAATGAGCAAAGTATGTAAAGCTTTTGGTTTTCTTTTCTTTCTCTGAATAAGCACTGGGTGTCCTGACTCTAATGTGGATTATCAAGGTCCTGCTGCAGCTAATCTATCCATGACATCAAAAAAGTGATTAAAAAGGAACATCAACACTTCCAGGATTAGTGCTAGAAGTTCATTAGACTAGACTGCCTGAGTACGATTGGGATTTGCTCTGCTATTGTGTCTAATTATTCCTGATGGTTTCTCCTTCCTGTTATGAGCTTGTTTAGGGAGAAAAAGAGAGTGAGAAAGAGGAGGGAGGAAGGGGGATGGTGAAGATTTGCTTAAATGGCTCACATCCTTGACAGTGCACAGACCTTGACTACAGTAAATAGCTGCTATGTTTCACTGATTGCATTATGTTGTTATGGCAACTGAAGTTTTTAAAATGATGAAAAGAAATGGATAGCACATAAAAAGCTAAGTAATTAGGCTTAATGGTGGAAACAGCCCCAACAGGAACAGAGATGCCATGGAGAAAAAGGAATCCATCTCTTAACTTCTTGAGTGTGCACTTTAAAAAGAGTGAGATCCCTTTCTCATGGAGTCTCCTCTCTGTTCTCTAACTCTGGCCAGTCCAGTCCAGGGACCAACTGATTCATCCAGTCTCAGTCTGTGATGGAGCTGTTTGTTCCCTGGTGTCAGCATTGCTTCTTACCCAGGGAAAGGTGGAACAGACACTGAAAATGGTTTCCTTCCAAGGACACTCTTTGCCTTATTTTTCACAGTGCTAAAGGAGCACTGGTGGGTTCCCTTCAACAAGTCTGTCTCGAAACCTCTCTGTAAGCATTCACAAGCTGCAACTCCCCATCTTGCTCCAAAGACTTGTCACTGAAAAGCTACCATCTCCTCCGTTAAAGAACGCCTTGGGGTGCTGCATTCACAAACAAGTTACCATCACACAGACTTTTCCTGGGCTATCAGCACAGGATCCTGGTATGCCCCGACGAGGACACACGACCATGTTGTTCTACGTACAGTGAAAAATATGTCTTGAGAGGCCCCTGCTATCCTAAAGCACTGACACTTGAAACACGGCAGATGATGGAGAAGGAGGGAAAGCTATTGCACATCAATCTGGAAGCTGAAAGCATTTCTTGCAGGGGCAGCGATCTTTTTGGTGGCGAAGGTGTACGACAGCGAGCCCTCATATTCTAGCTTTCCACAAGGAGCTGGAGAGCATTGGATTAGAAATGGAAAGAGCAACAGAGTGTCTTAGATGGACAGCTACTGTATGTGAAGAAAGATGTAGCAGTTTGGATATGGTGCTAAGAAAGAAGAATATTAAGCTAATAAAAATGACGAATGCTGCATCAATATTCCTCTCTCCTTCAGTAGAAATGCCTGTAATCACACATTTATGAGTATCCACACTGCTTGCCCTTTGCAGCGACCCTTGGCTGCCAGTTGGGAAGAGATATATATTCTCTACCTCTGACAGTTATTACATTTTATAAAGAAAAATCAAGTCACTAAAGAGTTTTCTGACAACTGATAAGGTCTGGCTATTCTTTTACAGTCCCTGCCTTACAGAACTGGCTGAGCTGCTGAACTGGAAATACTTGCTCTTGGCTGACACTTGACATGGGAAGGCTGAGCAGTAGAACTGGAAAGGTATTTTTCTGTGTAATCTGTGCTATTTATTGTTTTCAAATGGGCATATTTTTCACCAATTTGATTGAGGGCTTGTCACAGCAGGGACCATGAGGAGTGTTCTCCTTCAAAGTATTACAGCTCCTCGGTTACAGTAAGAAAATCAAGTATATCTGTTTGGCTAAACAAATAAATGACCCCAAACCCAAACCTTTCCAGAGAAAGGGACTGTAGCAGGATATTAAACTCATTTCATGGACGGGAAACTGAAAAGGACCAGAGCCGTGGTCCTGCCAGGCCTTATGCAAGTGCTCAGCACTACCAATACGTGTCATCCACCAAAGCCAGCTGGACTATTCCAGTAACAGAGCTGAAGCACACGGGTAAATATTTGCAGGATCAGGGCCCAAGTGACTAGCCTCTCGATTCAGCAGGCTGCATCATTTCAAGCGCACAAGGAGTCCCATAGAAAGCAGCTGGATTTTTATCTTTAGGAAAGGTAACGCCGGCGGTTAATGTTAGAGCAGGCAGAGAAGTCAGTCGGGACTATTTCCACGCCTGGAGCTCAGCACTTACTGTACCACAGCTTGCCTGAGAGATTAAGGGTAGGAATTTCTAAAGCATCAAAGGTCCAAAGAACGCTGAAAATCAGTTGATTCACAGGCTTAGAGATGCACGTTAAGCCAAAATGGGGGCTTTCACAAATTCAACCCAGAAGAGCTACTGCTCCCCCTTCTCAAAGCCTTCTTGCTAGCCAGCAATTGTCATCTTTCTCACTCCCTCTGAGGACTCAGCTGCTCTGCCAGCCTCGCAGTAATGCAGGAGTTGTCTGTGTGAGGTCCAGGCTGATGTATTGCCTGCCCTGCTCACAAACTATTGAGACCGAGAGCTTTTACCTGTTGACACAGCACTTGCCTACTCAGCAAGCTTACTGTATTCCTAAAACTCAGCTTTTGGGGATGTTTGTGCTTACACAGAAAAATACTATTCAAAGTTTTGCTCCCTTCCTATTAAGCTCACTCCAAGCCTGGTAATTGCTTTCCCTCCTGCAAGCGCAGTAGCAGCAGCACACGTGATTTAGTACTGTTGAGAGGCGGCACGTGCTCCTGGGCAGCTTGTGTGCCTGCCTGCATTATGTGGGTAGGTGTACTTTAATGCTCCAGAGGAAGGAAGGGGGAAGATTACCAAAGTGGCATCAAATCCACCTACACAGCCTGAAAAGCAATAAGTCAGGAAGGCTTTTTAACCGTTACTGGCTGGAGCTGCGTCCTCCCTCTCAGAACAGTGGCTGGAAAAATATGCATGGCTTTGTAAGTTTATTATTAGTTTATGAGTGGTAGGCCATTCCCACTTGGTCCCAAAGAGTCTGTTCTCAAACTTGGACACAAAACAATTCATCTCTGTCCAACGTGCAGATACAGAGCATGACAGTGCCTTCGGACACGCAGAAGCAAGTCTCGGAGATAGATCTCTAACATATATCACCCTTGTGAGTGCATAGCAGAGAGACAGACATGGGTCCCTGTTCTCCACAGCAAGGAAAGACCTCAGGGAAAAGCCTGATAGAGGAAAGAGAAGACAGTTTGTGCACAGGCACTGGGTAAGAAACTAAGGTGAGCATCTGAGATACTGTTAATGCAAAGGTGCTGAAGGCAGATGTTGAGAAGTGACAGGAAATTAAGGAAAAGAAAATCCTGAATTAGTTCTTAAAGTTGAAAACACCTAAACAGCCAAAGACAAGGACAGGGCTAACAGTTCTCGTAACAGTGCAACTTGAGATGATTTCTACTTGCTGAAGGCCCAGCCGAAAAGCTCGGTATGTGATAGCACTGCATGAACAGGATCTTTTTTCCCTGAATATCTTGAGTTACACCAGAATCCCAGAAAAAGCAAATGGTATCTATTGGGAGAAACTCTTCAGTGTGCGGTTCATCCAAAGAGATACAAACCTTTCCGTGTGGCTAACACTATATCAACAGAGGCTTTCAGCTCTCAAGGTCACCAACATGGCCTTCTAGTTTGGGGGAAGAAGACAGCAATTGCACAACTGTGCCTTTGAATCGATGTCCATATACACCATAGCACATCAGCTTTACATCACATCACAGAAATTCTGTTCCAGGTCTCTGAAAACTTAATAACATGCAACCTTTTCAGTTTGCTGCTTCAGAATAATCCACCTATTCTAGGAAAGCATAGAGTCAGCCAACGAAAACTCACACTACAACTGCAATCGCTCTCTTCACATTGAAACCTTGCACCATGCATAGCTCAGTGCTGAGAACATGGCCCTCTCTCTTCAGCCCAGCCTCCGCCCCGACCTGTTAATCTGCTCTCACCTTCTTTGTGAATTTGTGATGGTAAGAAATATTTATCAAGTACTACACTGAGGCCATTTTATTAGGCTACACAGCACATGCTGTAGCTATTTAACTCACATACGCTGAATTGATTAACAGGTTGTAAAGGTCCAGCTGCTGAAGGTTTGCTGAGAGAGCTACTGTCTATCTCTATTATTTTAAGTGTTAGTTGCATGTCGGTGTGTCTTCTGGAGATGGAAGGCAGCAATCTTTTTACCAGATGACTGCGGTTCGTCAACGTATTGCTATGCAGAGTCAGTGCATTACTATGCACAGCGTAACATCGCCACAATAGGCTAGATGTCAAAAGAGAAATACAAGTGGCATTTTGACCCTCACACATGCACATCAACAAGTTGGCAAAAACACCTGGTTTGTGCCTGCCAGCAATTTCTGTGTGCAAGAGGAAGGAAACTCCTCTGAAGTAGGCTTCACCACCATTGCACTAAGACATGAATAAGGCAAATTAACAACTCGCATCAGCTCACACTCAGTTATGAAGGTGAGAGTCACACAGACCTCACTGTATAGTTTACCATCTCAAGAAGAAGGAAAAAAAAAACCCTACGCTCCAAGAATTTTGTGCCAATGAAGATGGTCAGTGAGGTAGTTACTCAGTATGCCCACATGACAGCTGCAGTCAGTCTTTCTTGCCCAGGAAGACCGGGATTACTGTGAGAATCCCATGGAAAGCCAAGCTGGAGAGGTGTTACTTATGATACCAGCACAAATAGAGCAGGCAGTGGGGAAGTAAGGGCTCTCCTTCCTCTTTGGGGTGGAAGCACCCTGAAAACCATCTACCTCAAGGCCATCAATATACTGTTTCAAGACAACAGTCGTGTTTTCCTTGGTTGTCGCACTTGTTGCTTGGATGGGAAGTCAACTAGGCACGTCACAACAGGCACCTCCACTGCCTCTCCTTCCACCCCTTCCTCCTGCCTTGCTCTGCCACGTGGCCCTTGGCAGGAGTGGAAATACCCCTCACTGTGTCACCAGTGCAGCCCGGCGCATCCCTCTCACAGGACCGTGCATGCTCTCCCTCCCTCCCAGCCACAATTCAGGCATTCCAGGGTGCACTTGTGCCTCTCTGCTCTGTGTTTAAGTTGTTGCTTTATTTTTCTCCACTTCTAAGCTTCAGAAATATTTAATAGAGGGAGGATTTACATTTAAAACACTGCACCATGTGAAGCTGCGTACTGGGGAGTACTTGACCCCTACTACTTGCGGAATATGCGCTCCGATTACTGCGACCACAGCTGCACTGTTGGTCTGTCTGTCTGCTTGACTTTCTTGCTAGAGCAAGTAGAGAAATTTAAGAGGAATACATTTATAAGAAAAATATCAAATTTGTGCTCCGCTTTTACTCTCTTCAGTGCTTTATAGGTAACGGTTAGACCTAAATTCTTCTTTCCATAGTAAATAACAGTCAGGCTGTTATCTTACAACACAGCAGTAAACACCTCCTTGGCCTATATAGTCTCTTTATAAAGGATGCTGAACTGAGAGTCTAGAAATTCACTGGTGATAAAAAAACAGGGTTACAAAACTATTTCCTGTGCTTTTTATATGCAAATTTTTTTCTACTATTCTACAGGACAAAATGGCACATGAAAAACTTTGTGGGCATCAAAAACCAGGTAAAATCAGTTTCAGTCAATCAAAATGTTCTCTTTTTATTTTGCCCATTTCAAAATTTGTTTTCTATTATTTCCTTACATTTTGAAAGAAGAAAAAAATTCCAGTAAACCAGAAAGAGAAATATTCCCCTTAATAGGTTAATCACCTAGTGCTTTCTTCCCCTTAAAAAAAAGTCAAAACCTTTTTACAGTTTTGAAGCTTCTGTACACTTCACTCTGCTGGGGATATTACTACAAAAAATCTCAGTGCAGCCTGCAAAAAGCCTTGATTTTGACAAAATGACTTTTTAAATCAGGTATTTGCCCCCTGAAAATCTCTGACTGTTTCGTGGAGGACGGGCCCTGCTGAACTGTACCTGAAGTCCCTCTCCTGTGATTTTGCCCCAGGCATGGGGCTGGGGCCCAGCAGATGGCCCCCTTCGACAAGGCTCCATCGAGCAGGTCCCTCAGAGCCACCTCCCACCACCTCCCCAGCACCTTCACCCAACAGGAGCCCAACATTTCCAGGTGACTATTGATTTTAAAAAGATTACACCAAGCTACACTCATCAACAGGGCAAAACACATATGAGCAAAGAACGAGCAACGTGCTGTCCTGCCTGCCCTGTCAGCTGCTATTTCATAAACATCCTACTTGAACATCTGTGCTTTTCATTAGGAAAAGGGAAATTCTGCCCATATCACATCGAATTATTCAGGTTTTTTTTTTCGCCAATAAAAAAAATTGCATCCTCTGTACTAGAAAAGCACTCTCTACTGCTGTGGTATTAGAGAGAGGCTTTCCTGTGAGAGTAAATCCACGTTGTGGGGCTCCTTTCCTGCATCAGCAGTATCATACTTTATCAGCATTACCAGTCCTTCTTAAACTGAGACTTACAAACTCTTACATCATCAAAAGATCTCCTACTTCTCACAACCACAGGTAGCTCTAACCTCTCTTAGCTGAGCAATCAATAAGGTAAACATTTTTAGTCTCAGGGGTTAAAGAGAAATATCTAACCCCACGGGAAATTGGAGAAGGAAGTGCTGTAGCAAACTCAGGAGCTGATCCAGTGTCAGTGAAGTTAATGCAAAGATGCCATTGCCATCAGTAAGATGGGATCAGACAATTAACTGTGACTGATCTGACAAGTGCCGTATGATTTCTGTACTCTAACCTAGAAAAATCTAATATTGTTAGGATGTGACCAATAGCATGTTTCAAGTTATTCTTTATTTTTCACCTCCACACTACAGCGACTGCCCAACAGGGTAATATTTGCATAAATATAGGCGAGACAATGCATTCTTCGCAGTTTCATTTTTGACTCAGATCCTGAACATTTGGCCAGCAGTTACAGTAAAGAACATACTTCACTGTCACTCCCATTTTTCTTGGAGCCAGAAATATACATAAGGAAACTTGGAGGTACTTTCCTAAACATGATGTGTTTTCATTGAAAAAGACCTCTACTTTGGCAGGGCCAAAGTTCACTGCCATTAAATGCTGATACAGCTTCCTTGACCAGAGGCCACATCCTTACTCCAGCTGAGAATCTGGTCTTTTATATGCCCAGGTCAAAAGGCATTGAGTGAGTTGATTTCACTCTCATGGAGGCTTTAAACAAAAATTCTCATTCTGGACATGCCGTTTTCCATCTGTGTCTCTGCCCCTAACTCTCCACGTGCTCTGGTTACATCCGCACAGGCAATTTAACTCACTCTGGAATTCCAAAAGGTGCCCAAGAACAGCCTGTGTCCAAGCGAAATGTCTCTACAAGGCTCAGAAATTAAATCTAGCTCTTCAGCTTTGGCCTTCCAGGAATGCTGTTGCCCTGGCACTCTGTGTAGATATGCCATACGGATACAAAAAGTAGCCAGGGATCTGATCCCAGACAGGAACGTGTCCTGAATATCCCTTAGTCATATCAAAGCCAGTTTGTTTATGTAAGTCTGGCTCCTGAGACTACTTTCCTAACCCCTCGGCAGACCTCGCCCCAATATTTAAATACTCCAAACTACCAACTTGATTTCCAGACATTTTCCAGAACTTTGTTCTGTCTGTCTCTCTGGAGAGGTGCCGACTAAAGAAACTGGTCAGACTGCAATGAAGCTGAAGGAGAGGAGACAACCATTAGCTGAAGTGGCTGCAGGATCTCAGCTCTTCCCTCCATCTTCCTCAAGACCCAAGATGATACCTATAACTATTTGCACATAATTTCCCAAAGCCTGGGATCAGCACCATGGGTAAACATGCTTGCAAATGGCTCCCATGACCCTTGAGATACCTGTCCTCTTTATGTTGCCCAACCTCATAACCTGAGTTTTCAGCACCTCTTTTGTCTTGCCCTTCCTTTCCCATAAGAGCCCTGGAAGCGGGGACTCCATATTTATAGTCCACCTGACTTCCACGCGGACCTTCATTCAGCTCTTTCTGGAAACATGCTTTCTTCCCCCTACCAAACCAAGGAATACTGTAACAATTTTTTTATTTTTTTTTAAGGTGAAATATGTTACACTGTCCTGTGATCAGTTCCCCACCTTTGCATTCATGTCAAGCTTGAATTTGAGAGGCTCTGAGCTCTCGCTGTCCGGTGGAGTTCACTGGTAGGGAGAAGGGGAATGGGAAGTGGTGGTGGCTGTCAGGAGCCAGATTGAAATTGCAGCCCTAGAAGCCTGAATCATACGGCTCCTCTTTACAGATTTTTAGCTCCTTGAGGCCAAATGCATCTCATCCGTTCTGTGTACATTTGCAGTGCTCCACTTACCACCACAGCACAGAGATGCAGAGATACAGATAGATATCTCCAGCGATTAAAAGAAAATCTGCCATGGAACATGTTCTAAATAAACAAAAAATTAATTCTCTCTCAACAACACTGGAGGGATAAGGTTAAAAAATTCCTAGCTCAGTCACCAACCTAAAGATGGTATAATTATTCCGCTGTTTGCAAGGCTACTTCTCTACAAATTATAAGGCAGAGTGATATCTTGTGACTGGTATCAGATGCAAAACCTAGAGTGCTTGCACATGATGAAAGGTGCTGAAAAAACAGTCCTAGAAAATTAAGTCCTCTCTCATCCCCAGTAGATGATCAGCCGTGGCAGTGATCCCGGGCCACACTGTTCACTCGGGTGAGTTAATTCTCTGAGGAACAAACTCAGTCACCGCGGTCTTTATAGCCTCATCTACAGCCTCTCTGCAGAGTCAGTCAAGAAGCAACCCATTTCTGCCACTTAAGACAACAGTTCAGGGATGTGTTGGCAACACAATCAGAATTGAGCAAACCCCTTATGATGTATTTACCATTACTGAGTTTTTATGACACAACCACTGTTTTTCAGGACCTTTTTATGGAAAATAGCACATATGGAAGGTGTCATTTAATGCTCTTTACAGATGCCTGGATCACTTAGAAAGAGAAAAGGCAATTTTAAGCTATATTCCTTCCAAGTCCTTCTTTTTGTCTTTGTTTTAAACAGCTATCTGACTTAAAGAGGTTGATCACCATAGGATCTCTAAAGTCTCCTTTCAATAGTCTTGTGAGACAGACAAAAGTATTATTTCCTCTTAGAGATGACAGACTGGCACAGAGAGACTACTACACTTCTTCAAGGTCACACAGCAAGTGTATAGCACAGCTGGGAACATCACCTAAGTCTGCAGAGTCCTCAGCTACTATTTTAGCCTCCCCATCATCTTTTCTCTCAAATGAAAGATGACCTGGGTGTTGAAACCCAACTGTAGCTCCTGGGACCCTCCTGGGATGCTCCAGCACTTCTCTGCCTCTCTCTCTCCTGCACACAGAGAAGAGCAGAGAGTCACTGCTCACCTGGTGGGTGCATGCTTCTGCTCCTCCTCTTCATCTGTGTCGCTGCTGATAGTGATGACACTCACTGCGGGACTAGGGGTGTCGGGAATGATTATCGTCTGCCGCTGCCGCTCCCGCGTGGTGCTGGTGGCCACATCGCCCCAGCCGCAGGTGACGGAGGTGCTGCAGGCAGGGCTGTTGTGCACCATGGCACAGCGGGGAGGTGTGTTTTCCTTCACTCGTTTTGAACGCTGAGGCGAGCTGATGGATTGAGAGGATGAAACTTCATAGGTGGATGCATTTCTGGAAATGGGAAAGGTTGTTAGTTGGTTAAAACTTGGTTTGCTGAAGTTGCCTGTCGCCATGGCTTTTGATTTCTGGTCTCTGATTCAATGGCACTGGTTTATGGAGTCTAGGAAAAATGCAAAATTAACAGTCACCTCTTCAAAGGACAGAGTGCCTCACATGACTTCATCATATAATTGGCTGAAAAGTAGTTTCTTTTAGTAAAAAAGTCAATTTTGTTTTCCCTATAAATTTCAAAATGACAAATGCTGCCTCCCAGGAGTTTGCACTGGCAGGTAGAGGCTCGTCACACAGCTTGGACATATAAAACACAGGCAGGCCCAGTATGGCTGTCACAGAAGAAAGAATCACCCAAATGATAATCCCTTTCTCCAATATCCTGCATGAATGCATCATGATCAGATATTTTTTGGCCAGAAAAATCTAAAGGTAAAATGAGAATTTGTTGTGGAAAACAAGAAACATTTATCAGGAAAACTCCTTTTCTCAGTTGAAAATTTAATTTTCTGTTTAAGAATCTTTTCAGTGAACAATTCCTGCCCAATGCTTTATTCTTTAGGATAGGGGAGTCCCATGGATGAGAGCGCACAGATGAGAGGACGTACACTCTGTTTCATTTCATTCCCACATGAGGCAGCATATACAGCATATATAAATCAGAAAGAAAAGAACAATCTTTTTATTATGCAGTAGAAAAGCAGTCTCAAGTCCTGTTTTCTTCTGAATCTTCCAACTTCAGCTTCCTTCAGCCTGACAGTTGGAAAGCGCCCACTTAGATCAGAGACCTGAACACAGAACCTGTCCACCAAGCAGCGCAGCACAGGTCTGCAGATGGGAATATTTACCAAAGTACACTGACTAAAGGCCATTTAACAAATTTCCTACATATTCTTTCTTTCCTCCCTCTTTTTTTTTTAATTTCTTCTGCCTATTGCAGAACATTTGCAGATCCAAAAAGGAAGCAAAGTTCCGGTTTTGTTCTACAGTGGCGCCTGGGCTGCATGTTCAGCTTGGCCTGAAAGCTAACAAAAGGAATAGGTGACATCCATCAAAAGGAAGTCATTATGGAGGTATCCCACTATACCAACTTACACAGGGTCTTTTGCATAACAAACGGCTGCACAGTAGCATTTGCAGTGCTTTTGGAATACCAATGAGCAGCGTGGAGTACCCTCCTCTCCAAAGGAGCACTTTCCTCGTTTGGCTACAAAAGTGTCACAATTAATGAAGCCGTAGAAACTCGTTGCTCTGAAAGTGTCCAATTCCTCCTGGACACTGCCCCTTTGCCCCTGGAGAGGGAAGGGAGAGGGGAGGCCCTGCAGAGGCACACTGGTTGCAACAGGCGCTCTCTTTTGCTGGCTTGCTGGGGACATAGCTGCCTCTGCTCTCCATTACGAACAGACTAAGACAGCTGGAACCCACCCAAAGTAAACGCAACATTAGAGAGCAGATAAATGGGAAGGATTTAAACAGTGGCCTCTTAACTAGAGTCAAATTGGTTGTGAACTCAGAGCTCCTCTGGCCCCAGTCCAGTCACCCAGGAAAACCACAAGCTCCTCTGTTTTTGCTACTGCACAAGTGGTGACCCATTTTGGTTCTCTCCCTTCCACTGTTTTGTTTTGGGTTTTTTTTTTTTAAAGAAATCCACTAGTCTCCCAGCCCAGAGGACTTTCCTCAGAACAGCTGCACGTACATCTTAAACAGCCTTGTCCTCTAGGCAGGATCACAGGGCTGTGACAGGCACTGCCAAAAACCTGCCATTTGAATTGTGCCACATAGCATACTGTGAACCAAAACCCAGTCTCCTCCTTGCTGAGCCAAAGAGTCCTACTGAAAGTTGACAGATCTAGTTGTCTAAGGACTGCCCCTGTATGAGATGTCCTTATGAAGTGCTCCCTCTTTTATGCTGCCATGATTATAAAAAGGCCAGTGTAGGTATCTGTTGCTGGTGTGTACTGTTGAAGATAGTGGCCAATCACCTATGTTATGAGCTAGAGAGCCCCAGTCCTCCACTCTGCACGGCATTAAAACTCAGAAGACAGATCATCACCCCGCTGCTTTTGAAAGGGCAGACCTTGTGTGCACACATCAGGCACATATTCCTGAAGATGCCATGCCCTGGAGGTGCACCACCCCGTGGAAATGTAGACACTGCACCTCAGGAGTGTTTTGCGATGACGTGAGAAGAAAAGGTTTGGCAACTGGGCATTGCACCACGCTGACCTGAGAATACAGTTACATTTTTAAATTACAGTGAATACAAGCCCTCAGGTCATTACACTGGCATAATGAGCTGTATGAACAGGGCCCAAGTCTCCCATCTTGCCACTCTCCAGCCACCAACTCCCACAGAAAATGAAGCTCACCAGGTATAAAATGTGCCTGACTACCTCTTACACCCTGCTCTCCTGACCTCAGTGCAGAAGAGGTGAAGCAGCAAAGAGTCCAGTCACAAAAAGCATGGTCTAATCACTAGTGGACCACGGAAGAAACTTAGTTTTGCCCCACAGATGTCAGTGAATACCACCCTTGCCAGGACGCTCCTGCCTCACCGACGCCACAACCAACGCTGGCGCTGGGAGCCGTGCACACTCACCGGGGTGCCGACTGGTGCTGCTTACTCTTCCTGGCAGAGGTGGCAGCGGCGGGCGGCTGGCGCATGACGTGAGCAACACCCACGTTGACGGGCTGGGCTGCAGGGAGAGTCACGTGGCTAGCCAACAGCGCAGGCTGCTGCATGATGGGGTTATAATGGCTGCCGTGCGCGTGGGTGTTTCTGCAAAGGGAGGAGACAGGCACACGTTTACAGTGCAACCAGCGGCTCTTCATCAGGCCCTTTCACAGACTCCCACTGTCTTCACCGACTCACCCTCCTCCAGGGCCCGTTGGGCTCCCACACCCCCTAGGAAGGAGCATTTTCCCCAGGGAATTGTCTGAAAGAAGTGGCGTGGGCATAGCACTCTGCTTCAGGGACAGGGAATGGAGAATCTGCTCGTACCTCTCAGCTTAGGGAGGTGGCAGCCCTTCTCCCCTCGGCTCTGCAGCCTTGCAGGACCCCATCCCTCCCACCCTGGCACATCTCATGCCTCCTCCAGCACCAGTGGGTACTTCAGGGAGCCACCAAGTGCCTCCAATTTACCTCCAGTCTGCCAACGGTTGGGTGCCCGCCATGGACTCCGGGATGACGGTTGTGTGCTGGACAGAAGTGTGGGTGGCCACCCCGGTCAGCTGCTGCCAGGCAGGAGGAAGCAGGATCTGCTGAGTGCCACCGGGCCACGCTTGCTGTTGAAGATATGGAAAATAATTTCTTAACAAGAGGCACCATACACTGAGTGTGGTGGTGGTTCATGGTTAGCTGGGCCTTCTAATAGTGCACATGATCATACTACCTAGCTCTTACCACTTTTCAGTCATAGATGACAAATACTGTTAGGAAACCACAGTAAATACAGTAAAAGTTATCAATATAGAGAGTGCAAAGGAGACGAAACAAATCTCTGCCATCCAAAGCAGTAGCTGTGTTTCAGGTTAAACTGGGAATGGGAGAGATCGAAACTGGTCAGCATTTAAATCCAAACACCAAACTCTTCAGCACCTTTTAATTTTGACTCTCCAGATCAGCTGGGCACTATGGTCCCATTGTTATTTTCCCTTTCCTATTGCCAATTTTCCTTCCCACCCCAACATAACCTAAAGGGCTTCAGGAACTTAGAGGAACTTTTCAAGGATCGGGAAAGAGAACTGGGGGCTGCAAGGCTTTTGTGAGGGGGGAAAAAAGAGGAATTTAGGGATACCAAAAGGGAGTGAGAGTGAGTACTGGTCACCAAGTGCTCCTCAGGAGGAACACCTTGCTGTATTGGCCAAGGAGCCCAGTTGCCTGCTTCCAGCTCACCGGGGACCCATGGCCAAAACAGAGCAGAGCTGTGTGTGGCTACCCAAAGCATGCCGCTCCTCTCCGTGTGCTCTCTGGCTTTGTCGAGCGGATGTCCCCCTTGCAGGAGTGGAATTCTCTGCCCTGTGAGTTGAGCCATCACTCTGCTATGCAACCATCCCTCTAGTTGCGCTGCCACAGGCATGACTCAGGTCGTCCCGCTCCAGTGACTCCACACATGAGTCAGATGATTGGTTTTTTAACTTGGGAAACTTCCTTTGCTCTGTGCTGCCTGAAGGCGGCTCCAGTAGCTCCTCACTGCCTGGGCCAGGGAACGCTGGGGTACTGGCTATAGCCCTCTTTAGCTCCAAACAGCACCACTATATTGGACCCGTGTTGGGTTATCACATAACTCTAAGCAGGCTAAATTTTAAAGAGGGGAGGCTTCTTCCAGGCATGCATTTGTCCCCATCTTCATACTCACAAGAATCCTGTGAACTATCCCCATAATCCCCTCCTCTACCCCAGTAAAAAGAAAACACAAACCAACCCCCACCTCCCCCCAAAAAACCCTTTCCCAGTTCTGCTCCAAAGTTTGACTGGCTTGTAATTTTCCACATTGTTGAGCTACATGAAAAGGCTGCTCCAGTGAGGCCTCTCAGCAACATCTGCAAAGGATGGACAGTCACAGGGCAGGGCTCCTGAGAGCTTTTCTTTTTTTTTTTCTTTTCTTTTTTTCCCCTCTTTTCCCAGCTTTGATTTAAAAGAGGAGACTAAACTACTGTTGCAGCCAGTCTCAGGGGAGTACCTGGATTTACTTGCAGAGAAAAGTGCTTCCTCCCTTTTCAGGAAGAAAACTGAACAAATCTAAGCTCCTTTCCCAACTGCAGTGCATAAATTTAGACGCAATGTCAGGGTCCAGGCACAAATTCCTCACTTATTAGGTAAGGACCACTGAATCATTTAATCTGCAGATAAGACTCGTCCAGGCTGATCCACTAGCACGCTGCGCTGTGCTTACACACGGGAGGCTTGCGCCGGCAGCCGCAGCCTGTTCTCAGTTATTGCATTACTGTGATATTGTGCCGCTGTGGCGGAGCGCCACACTGGCCCCTGCGCTCAGGAGGTGGTGGGTCCCCCGGTGCGATGGAGCTCCCACTTCAGATGTAGACCAAAGACGACTAATGGAATAAGCATGTTTGTTCTAAATGCCGGTGGCAGGACTTTTGTGGGAAGAAGTGTTGTTGGGAAGGAGTTAAAAGGAGAGAAAATCAAGAATTCAGGCCTTGTTCAAGGACAGGGGACAGTTCTGGGTCAGGTCATGGAAGCCTGCCAGAAAACTGTGCAGCTTTGTCTCTTTTGAGATCTGAAGCTGTAGAGAGCCATTAGTAAAGACAGGATCAGTCTCCTTTCACTGGTCTCTGTGAGTACAGTATGTGGAGTGCCCTTGCTTGAGAGGGTGAAAATAGACCCAGAGAAGTTACAAATAAGTTACTTTTGCCACTGATACTGCATCTTGCAGGCTGCTTGCTCTGTCTAGCTCCATGCCATGGGCTGCAGACACACAGCTGCCAGAAATGATGCTCAGAATCCCTCGCTGCCTCTGCCCAGGGTCCCTCCAGCTCCTAGAGCTCCTTCCCCTGTCCCTCCTCCAGGACTGCTAGTCTCATAGAAAACACACAGGGAGAGCTGGATGCTGGCTGCGCTGGGATGCAGTGAGGCTTTGCCAGCCACAGCCATGCTGAGTGGGCAAGCACAGCGACCTGCGCTGCGTGCTGGGCAGGGGAGAAAGCTCGATGGCATTACAAAGTGCTGGGAGCATGAAGAGCGGCATCGTGCCTGATCAGGGGGACAAATAAGGTGGGTGGAAAGATAGAAGCAGGCTCTGGAGGTGCTATGCTCTCTGCTGGGGACAGTCCCTCTAGTAGTTGGAGCAATTGCACAGTCTGGTCTGAAGAGCATTAGATAAGCAGCTGTGCATGAGAGGAACAGCTCTCTGCTGAGAGAGACACACAGCCGCTCAGAGATCAGATGTGACTACAATGCATTACAAAGAAGCTGTATTTTTCCATTCAGGAAACTGGAATTGGGTACAGATTTGTTTATCAGACCAGCTGCTCAGTCCGAACCGAGCGAGGCCCGTGGACACCAGATGCCACCGGCATCAATCAGAGCGCCTTGCCATCAGAGTGGCAGCTAGCATTTCTCATCGCATGAGACAGACAGATACATCAACAGGCAGACTGCCTCTCTTTTATTAAATCAAAAATTAAAAATCTGTGCAAGTGAGGAGTGTTTCTCAAAATCAGCTTAAATTCCCTTGTGGAAGTGACAGTGAATAAAACATCAGTAGAAAGTATGAGAGGGGCAGCCCATAAAATGGGAGCCAGAAATTGGGAGCAAAGTTCCTCCTGAACACTCCCTCCCTCCAACAGTCTCTGTGGTGACCCCAACAAAGCCACCTCAAGAAGAAAGAAGGAGCTGGACGTCCTGAGATCTTTCAGGATCCTGCTGCCTTTGGGATGCTTCAGACCTGACCCTCACCCCTTCAAGCCCCATGTCACAGCACACCTCAAGAGGCCTGGCAGAATGGCAGGGGGGTGCAACGCTCTGTCACCTCCTTCACCCGCTGCCTTAGCTGACTTCTTGCACAAACAATAGGTGCCTGCAACCATGCCTGTACAGCCTGCTTCTCGTTTTGCCATTGTTTTTGCTTCCCCTGCCTCTTCGGCTCTCCTTTCCTACCAAACAAGAGAAGGTGTCCCACGTAGGTTGTTATGACAGGCTGCAACAGAGATAGGTTCATTATTTCAGACAGCCCTCTAACAAAGGTTCTGCTACTGGGAAGGGGCAGGGCACATTAGCTACACGTTGTGCTTCAATCTGCCTTCACCAGATAAGCGCGACTGGCAGCTGGCAAAGAAAGGCAACTGCACCAACAGTCTTACCCCAGCAATGCAACACACAGGCATAAACCCTGAAGTCTGCTGGTACCTGACTGCACATGAACACACAGGCATTAATGGAGGTATGGCAGATCAGCCAATCTGGAGTCAGAGGCATGCATTTTTGACTTGTAGGTCACCTCTTTCAGGCTGCACAACTTGATACTATTAGGTGCTTTTTTTTTTTTTTTTTTTTCCTGACAAAAACATGCCTGATATTGGCAGAGGTACCAGCTGGAAACCAGTAGGGGCAGATTCACTGAAGCCAGCACAAGGAGGAATGAACTGCTTCTCCTTTTTGAGGAGCTGGGGTTCCCCTTGAGGATGTGCATGTGCTTGGTGGTACCATTCCCATTTGGGTTTTTTTCCTGGGAGGAACTATGCTTTTCCTGTGAGCGTATGTTGCAAAATTGGGCCAACAAGTCCCGTTGAAAAGTCCTGCTTCTTGGCTGTGGGGCCCTTGCCTCTGCCCCGTACATCTCTCTCCTAACTTAAGAGAAGAGAGGCAGCTCATAAAACAGAAGGGTGCAAACTTAAAGCACGAAAGATATTTATCAGCAGCATGCAATTCACCAGCACAACTCCTGGCCACAAAACTACTGCTGAGACCACAAGTTTAGGAGGATGCAGGAAGGTTATTGATGGTTCCTCTTCAGCAGAGGCCTGACACAGCTTCCCCTGAGGCTTCCGCCTGATTCCATTGGACAGACAGAAGGAAAGATGATCTTCCCTGAGACTTCTGCAACTTTGACAGAGCCTTTGAGCTGAACAACGAACTGAGGGAGGTTTGGACATTTCTGGAGATCCTTATATGGCTGCCCAAGTCTCCAAACTGCACCATAGAAGACCCTCGGAGAAAGCTACTCTCCTCGCCCTCCAAGAGCTAAGCAATACAAAAAAATACCTGTAGAGTTCAGTGTCTTCAGAATTCCTTACCTGTGCGAGGAGTCCTGGCTGGATCTGAAGAGGCTGGGCCCCAGGAGCCTGAGTGACAATGGGAACGGCGTTCTCCATCCGAACAGAATACCCAGCATGCTTCGAAGGGGAGGCTTGTAACCCTGTTTCACCAGCACAGAAGGTACAGTATGAGCTATCAACAGCACTGCTAAGAAGGGCTGTCTGGTTTTCAGAAGTGCCTAAGGACCCTTTCTGATGTCCACTTAAATTGTAGTGTTCAGTCCCTCCGAAAAACTAGGCCCTCAGAGTCCCACATATTCCACCCCAACCCAAAAATGTCCATCAAATGTTGATAAACATGATACATGTGTAAGGGTGCAGAAAGGACATTTACAAAGACATTAAGGGATTAACTGAGTTCATATTTTTAGGGTACCTCAAATTTGTGGGAAACATCTTAATGTAACATGTACAGGGAGAAAAGGAATAGAGGGGAGGGAATGGTTCCTCTTCCCCCATAATCTCTGGTCTGACAACAGAAAATGGCCCTTACCAGCCAAAACCCATTGCTATGTGAGAATGCTCTCTTTAGACCAAAGTGGGACAGTGGGATGGGAAGCCAGAACTCTGCACTCCCTCAGCCTTCACAGGAATAGGTGATTTTCTGTTGTACAGCTTCTCAGGACTCTTATTTAAAAGGCTCTGATTGACCGTGTAATGTAGCACACCCCACGCTCCAATAATTGCTGACTCAGCCATGCATTACCCTAACTGAGCTGGAGAAAGCTTGCCGCTCCACCACCTTAGTGCGTGCTGTGCCTGTGCCTGTGCTACCTCCTCCACTTCAGAACTTTCTGAAGACAGCAAGCAGAATACGTTAGCTTACACACTCTAGCAATACATTTCTGAAGTCGAACCCTTGAGATGCATTTCAACTATGTAGTACCATTCACATTTGGGTTTTTTCCTGGGAGGAACTATGCTTTTCCTGTGAGCGTATGTTGCAAAATTGGGCCAACAAGTCCCGTTGAAAAGTCCTGCTTCTTGGCTGTGGGGCCCTTGCCTCTGCCCCATACATCTCTCTCCTAACTTAAGAGAAGAGAGGCAGCTCATAAAACAGAAGGTCTAGCTAAACTCCCCTAATTCAAAAGAGCTTTGATAATCTTGCAGAACATTTAACAAGTGGCTAGAGACTGCTGCACAGACAGGCTGTAAAAACAGAGAGCAGAAGTTGCACCAGCTGAACCAAAGTCTATTTAGACCAGTTTGTAAACATACCCATCTAGTTTTTCCAAATTGCTACAGCATGAAAAGTCAAGAGAAGGACAAGCGGCTAAATCTGATCATCACCCCAGTTGTCTGCCAATGGTACCTGCCATTGCTATGCACAGGCAGGGCTGTTTGCAGCAGGGCTGCAACTAAAGGAAGTGCACTGAAAAATGGTCATGAGTATCTGTTATGGGAGCAAACCCTCATCCCCACCAGCACCACCCTCCCTGCTGCATTAACCTCCTGAGTCCGTCCCCCTTTTAACGACTGAATTCCTGAGAAGTGCTGAACTCGTTATTTATGTACTGATTTATTGTTGTTGTGGGGGAAAGTTTTCAA
>WHYT01016629.1:128053-153926 GCA_009806455.1 Tetrax tetrax | reverse complement strand
GAGAAAAGGAATAGAGGGGAGGGAATGGTTCCTCTTCCCCCATAATCTCTGGTCTGACAACAGAAAATGGCCCTTACCAGCCAAAACCCATTGCTATGTGAGAATGCTCTCTTTAGACCAAAGTGGTACAGTGGGATGGGAAGCCAGAACTCTGCACTCCCTCAGCCTTCACAGGAATAGGTGATTTTCTGTTGCACAGCTTCTCAGGACTCATATTTAAAAGGCTCTGATTGACTGTGTAATCTAGCACACCCCACGCTCCAATAATTGCTGACTCAGCCATGCATTACCCTAACTGAGCTGGAGAAAGCTTGCCGCTCCACCACCTTAGTGCGTGCTGTGCCTGTGCCTGTGCTACCTCCTCCACTTCAGAACTTTCTGAAGACAGCAAGCAGAAGACGTTAGCTTACACACTCTAGCAATACATTTCTGAAGTCGAACCCTTGAGATGCATTTCAACTATGTAGAAGAGGTCTAGCTAAACTCCCCTAATTCAAAAGAGCTTTGATAATCTTGCAGAACATTTATCAAGTGGCTAGAGACTGCTGCACAGACAGGCTGTAAAAACGGAGAGCAGAAGTTGCACAAGCTGAACCAAAGTCTATTTAGACCAGTTCGTAAACATACCCATCTAGTTTTTCCAAATTGCTACAGCATGAAAAGTCAAGAGAAGGACAAGCGGCTAAATCTGATCATCACCCCAGTTGTCTGCCAATGGTACCTGCCATTGCTATGCACAGGCAGGGCTGTTTGCAGCAGGGCTGCAACTAAAGGAAGTGCACTGAAAAATGGTCATGAGTATCTGTTATGGGAGCAAACCCTCATCCCCACCAGCACCACCCTCCCTGCTGCATTAACCTCCTGAGTCCGTCCCCCTTTTAACGACTGAATTCCTGAGAAGTGCTGAACTCGTTATTTATGTACTGATTTATTGTTGTTGTGGGGGAAAGTTTTCAATTTACCAAAATGAGGCAGAAGAGCCTCAGACTTTCTGTTCAGGGCGAAGGACAACAAATATCACATGTTCTCCCCCAACCCCTTCCCAGTGCCTGCCCATCGTTTCAGACCAGTCACCTCCAACCCATTGTCCTCCGCGAGCTGCCAACATTTCCTTCTGCAACAACCCCACTGCTCTTATTTACTAGGCCAGCAATTTTTTTTCTGCTACGTGATCTGCACTAAGGAAGCTTGTTTCCAACAAGAGTTAGATGCAACAGCAGTGGGGAGGGAGCGGCGACCGGCCCCGACCTGGCGAGGCTGTTACTTACCTTGGAAACCTGGTGGGCAGACGATGAGAGCTTGCTGGAAGGGGTCAGGCCGGGCACAGATCTGCGCTGTTCCCGTCTGCAGGGGCATGCTCCGCTGGGCCACGGCAGCCATGGACGCCGCTGAGGGCTGGTAGAGTGTAGATTGGTAATTTAGTATGGAGACCTCGGGGTTGGCTAAGGAAATAGTGGCACTGGAGGAGGTGGGAGCCAGGTTGGTGGTCTAAAGGAATGACGGGAATTAAAGAAAAACAAACAAAAAATGAGGGAGATGGGTAGGTTGGAGGAAGCAAAATCCAAAAACAAAATAAAAAAGTAAAATAGTGCAAGATAAAGTAAAAAAAAACAAAAACAAAACCAAAACCAACAAAATAACAAACCAGCAAACCGAAACCAAACAAGGGGTAGAGCAGGACACTGAGGAGCACAGGGCAAGGACAGCTATTGGGAAAGGAGCAGGATCTGCCTGAGTAACCACAACTGTATCACACCACGGGACCTCTGGCCATGCAGCACTGCCACGTACTGCTTGGAGATGCAGTGTGTTCTCCAAAGCAGCCCCATTTATTACCCACCTGTCTCTGATTTGCAGCATGATGAAGATGGGTTCAAAAATGCTACTGTCTCCAAATCATGTTGTTCTCTCATCACGCTCACAGCTTTAGAAGCAGCTCATATTTCTCAAGTATAAGAAACCCAGCACCTCTATGCCCTGCAAAGCCTCTTCCTAATAGGGGAGACTCATTCTAGCCTTTCCTCTACCTTGTATCTAAGACAGTACATGCCCCTTGAATTACATTTTAAATTCAAAGGAATCAGAAAGCATAACAGTAGGTAATAATGACACGTTCAAAGTCCAAACTTTGCTTGGCTCGACTTCAAAATCTCTCAGAACAGAAGCTCTAGCAGAGGATGTTGCAGAGCCACAAAAATCAGTCCAGCTTTCTGCAAAACACGGGGAAATCTGAGGGTGACTTGTGTTTTATTTGGATTGAGTCTGTAACAGTTGCGGACAGACAACCCCTAAACAGCTCTGCCACTGCTTTATAAAAATATGCCCTTAGCATTCACGTCTAGGCAGCTAGGCTCTACCAGATCAGAGCCCACCTTCCCCTACATCCACACACACCAGCATCACTGCTGGAGATAGGTGAAACAACACTTTCTTATGGTGACATATGAACCTAGGATGAGGCTTTGATCCAGTCAAGGCTGCAGGAGGCAGCAGGCTCAGCATTTCACGCTGCCCTGATTGCCACTGGGCCCGGGAAGGGTACTCATGCTGCACTGCCACAGCCACGAGGGATGCGATGGTGAAACAGCTCCTCCTCCTCCTCCCCTCTCTGTGCAGAGGCAAAGAAGTACAATCTGTTCCTCTGTGCAACACACTGAGCAGCAACCACGACAGCTCCCACACTCCTAACCTCAAGAGTCATAACTGAAAGGAGGCAATCTCCGGATATTTTGTAGACACAGGGAGCACCAGAGAGCCAAGATGAAGAGAGGCATGTTGAAGAGAATGGTGAAAGGTTTAGAGCTTGTTCAAATTAAAACACCCTTCCTGGAAATGTTTCTACCACTTCTTCTAGGAACACTGGAGATACCGGTTCTGCTCACCACACACACGCCTTATGAGAACTCAGAGATTACCATGGACCTTCCTGGCCAACAACATCAAGTGGGTTGTGAGGAAATGAAAGCAAGTCTGCATTTCCTATTAGCAACTGTGGTACAAGTGGTGTCTCTGCCCTGCAGCTGGGGCCTAGGGGAGCATGTAGCACGCATTTCTTTAGTCAGCATCTCAGAAACAGCCAAAAAAGGGAACCAGTGTTTGTAACTAATGCCCTATGACACCAAGCCATGACCTATCTCTGTCTGCATCTGCTTAATGAATTGTTTCAAAAGACCTTCTGTGATCACATGTATTGAGAACTGAGTCATGAAGTCTGGTTCTCTGAGTGACACAGGAACACCCTGTACATCTACACAGACTCCTTTCGCATCCTTGCTTTCCAAGCACCATTTCTACAACACCACCTGCAGTCTCTAAAGTGAATTTTGAGCAGCCTGTTCCCAAAAGGCTTAAAAGACAGTAGCTATTTCTTGAGTTTCAGTCTCCTAGAGCGCTGTCCCTGGAGAGTTTCCTTTCACTGCTGTAATACAGTACCACAGTAAACAACTTAGCCTGCTAGTCACATAAAATTTGTCAAGCCAGCACCCCTCAACACTGGGGCACGTAAAACTAATACACGAGTCCAAAGCATGATTACAAAGCCAGAGCACACCCATGTAGAGTGCAATGTGTTTGAAGAGGGGGAACGTGCACAGCGTCCTCATGTCATCTGTGACATATGGAGTAAAACCAATGAGAGATAAGAACAAACATCGCCGCTAAACAATTCTTTCCTGTTGATTGGTTACAGTGCTGTGTCTGTTACAGAAGGGTTTAAATTGTTTTTACTTCAATGTCAATTTGAAGAAGCATTGTGAGACCACAAATACTTCTGCCTGACCCAGGGAGCGCAGTCCTGCTTGCTGCATTAAGGTACTAATGAGCTTTTCCCCATAGCAACTTCCCAAGTAGCAGGATTTATCACCCCAACAACGATGTAAACAATGAGGGCAACATTTCACCGTTGCACAAAATGTCACAAGATTACCACTTGCCTGAAGAAAAGAGAATGGAGAAGAGCTGAGGAGGGAGAGTAAAAAAAGTACCATGTTCTGGCAGGCGTGTTAAATGGGATGCTACTTTGTTTTTCATCTTCCAGACCCTACTGATGTAAATCTTTCAAGCACTATCTGCTTCTGATCGATACCCTTACCTGGTTATGGACTGTGTTCAGCTGGTTGTTAAAAGTCATGGTCAAGTTGGTCGATGTGCTTGGGGCTACATGGGTGATGAATGGCGTCTTGCTCTGGTTCACGGTGTCATACATATTCACCCGTCGCTTGCAAATCTCCATGTTCTGGAAGCAGGACTTGACACTGTGTAAGTGGGGACAGGGAAGTGACAGAAAATCAACCAACCAACCAAGAGAGGTAACAGTTCATCACAATGGCCCTGCATTAGGTCTCAACGGCAGGTTTGGCACTTTCTGGGCTCTTAGAACCCATTGCTATTTTATGCAGCTCTCTCTCAACCATTGAGAATCAGATTAACCCTGTACTGTAGAAGGCCAAATGGGCGCCAAGATGAGAGTGGCTGCTCTGGGACTTCTGGGTGCCCCCAAGGGTCTGAGCACTGCAAGGTAAGTCACAAAAAGCAGGCAAATTGGTTGCTCTTTAGGTGGCAGGGAGAGAAATATAAAGCGGCTATTTTAAAAGCACGAAAGAGACTGAGAGCAAGATAGACAGATGCTGGTTTATTCTGATGACTGAGCCTGAGGGGAAAAGAAAAGACAACTCATGCTTTCTGCCCCAGTGTAAGCCTAAATGTGGTTTTACAAGTCTTTTGCAAGGAAGGACTTCACTGTTCTTGGTCACTGAGACCCCTGAAAAAATCTTCCTTGTTCCTTTTAAAAAGTAGTTTGCTGAGAGCTGAGTCCAGGCAAGCGGTTAAAACATTGCCCCTGTCTGGCTAAACACTTCCGCAGATGCTTATCTTAAAGCACATGAGCTGTCCTCTTGCAGTCAATGGGACGATTCATATCACAAAAGGTTATGCCAAATCAGATTCCTCGACACCCTGAGGGAATCAGGTTCTGAGGTTATCTCAGACTGAGAATTGGATCTCTAGGGGGAAAGATTACAGCCTGTTCCTCTACTTTCCTTTAAATGTTATTGATATAGCAATGGAAAATTTAAGAAGTATCATATTTTGTATCCCCAGTAAAGGAGATGAAATACTCTCCGCATTGCTGGAGCACTCTAGGTGTCTGGCACATGAAACTGCCGGTATTTCATTTTTATAATTGGGCTATCAAAGCTTACAGAGGTTTAAGAGATAACAACATAGCAATCTTGCGCAAAACTGTATTTTTAAGAAAGTCTAATTTTTCCAAGGTCTAAAACCCAATACAGATTTTCCACAATTCTTCCATAATAATTGTTTTTACAAATGTGACCTCAGAGTCAGAAAGACAACTCAAGAAAGTATAAAGGCATTTACTTTATTTCTGTTATCCCAACCCAGAAAAATAGCAAATCCAAACAGTGAACATCAACTGTAGCTGTAAAAAATCACCTGTATGCGTAATTTCTTTTGTAACGATCTAAGCTGTTAGAGGTAGGGGAGGTGAACAAATTGTTTGTTCAAAAGGAACAAGCTCATATGATCCCTAGGGTTGGTCAGGAAGAGGACCTAAGTCTTTTTATCCCTGTCTTATCTCTTACTCACATGGTCATCTTTCTTCTCTTATAGGTAATATCTTGATTACTGGATCTGTGCCATAAAGACCTGCAGACAAGACAGGCTCAGGACACTGTGCATAGCTGAGCATTATGTGCATTCACTTAAAGAACTATGAAATACCTGTAAGTTGCAGAACATTCAGAAAAAATACACACTTTTATCAAATAAATATAGAAGACTATTGGATTGCATTTTTCCAGTCAGGTATGAGTATAATTATCCCTCCAAAAAGCAGAAAATACTGGAAAAAGTATATATTCTGTATATGGTAAATTGTGTGCATTACTGAATGGTTTTATATAACAAGGTACCATCTCTACTAACGTAATACTGTGTTCTCTGTCTTTAAAAAAAGGGGAGGAAAAAAAAAAAGAAGGCAGGGACAGAGCCAAATGGTCAGAAAGACTGAGGAGTATGCAACAGTTTAAGAGCCAGGCAGTTAAACATGTGAAACAGGGAGATAAAATAGTTTTGCTGTTTGCTTGGAAGTAAGTAGAACAGTCCCCCTCAGGCTGCTCAAACTTGCAGCCTCTCTAAAGCGCGCCACAGCAGACTCCTTCCAGAAGCTACATCTTCCATGTACTCTCACCTTCTCCGCTGCCCGATTTACTTTCAAGACAGATTACAACTCCCTGCATCTCTCGAGGCTTTGAAGTTTCTATTCTCAAAACCACAGGCAATCACAGGCAAAATTTCCATCAGCTTGCCACGCTGGTTACAGCCTATTGCTCTCTTTACCAATCACCGCTTCCAACATGGAGGGGCTGCGCGGGGTTACGCAGCCGGCTGGCACGGCATTTAGTATTCAGAGACCTGATGCTGAATTTTTTATTCAGGTAAAATTCTCACTGCTTTTGGCTCCAATCGTATTTTCAACTTTTCTGGGGCTTTGCCTGAGCAGCCACAAGTGAGCACTTCAAAAATGAAGACACAATTAGGGTTTGCTGCGCTAGCAGAAGTATTTCTGATGGCAATGCATTATGCCAGAAATCTCTCCTATCTTACACAATCAGCTGTTGCACAGTAAGGAGGACTGTTGCAAATTAAGAGACTCTTGTATATGATGCTAACACAGTTAGAAAAGACAGTCATTTTTAAATTTATGAACATTTTTACATGAAACTTACTTTCTCTCTGTTTAGCACAACAATCTCCCATCTTGTTTTCATTACATTTATCACTTACTATCTACTTACAGTTAACCGCACAAAATTGTCTGTGCAGAGTAAGTCTTATCTTGCAATAAATGTAACAAAAAAGCAGCTACAGCTCCTCCACACGAAGGAAAACTACCTTAAACGAACTTGAAATACCGCAACTAAAAGCACATACACGGGCAGGAGAGGTGACACACAGTAACCTGTTGCTCTGCAGCACCCGCACAAACATACTCTTTGGCTTTGTAAGCAGTCCCCTTTAATTCATACCTGAGCTCCTCACAGCCTTTAAACACCCATGCACATGGCACCCAATGAAGCACAGTGCTGTGACAGAAACTCTGCTCTCCTGAGCCAGGTGAAGGGACAGCCTGCAAAAGCGCCTTGAACTGAGAAGTGCTGTAGAGCAGGATGTTCAAAGCTGGGTGTCCTGAAGGCTCTGGAAAACTCCCACAGACCAGGCAGTCTGGTGTCTGCCTTCATTTGCACCCGAGAAGCTTGGCCCTGCCTGAACTCCCCGGGGGACAAGTGCAATGTGCTGGGTGCAGGTTTCCTGCGTTTTGGGCTGCTGCACTTGGTGACACAGCCTTAGGAGAAGGGGGAGCCAGCCTGGAAGGCATGACACTTCTTCCCATTCCCATTGGGCAGTGGAATCCATCTCCATTCCACAAATGTCTCAGCTGAGGTCAGAGAGTGGTGTTTAAAGTTACACAGGCAGGCAACAAGAAAGCAGAAAAGTGAACTTGTCCTGTTGCCTTCGTCTGTAAACAGCCTGTTGCAGAAAAAGCTCTTTCCTTAAAAAGCAAACAGCCCCAAATTGACCCCTGCAAGATGGGAAGGTTCTGGGAGGAAGGGTGGGCTCCCCACTGCAGATGAGGTTGATTACTGCAGTAACAATCAGGACTATATTACTTAGAGATATACTGATACTTTCAGTTCTAATTGCAGAATTCCTTCTGCATTTTAATGCAAACATATGTAATTATTGAATATTTACATAATGAATGTAGCGCACACTGCAGAGTTTTAAATCCCAAGCACCTAAAACACAATCCTTGCAACCTTAAGACTTGGCAATCCTCTTTTTTTTAACCAGTAAAAGATTAAAACTTAAGGCTTAAGCATCTCTAATAATGCCCCTCAGACACATTTGGTCTCCACCACAACCAGCTCTCCTCTTCACCCCTCAATTCAAAACCCATGAAAAGCCAAAGTCACGTACTGTGTGCTGTGAGGGAAATCGAGCAAGTGCGTCATGGTGACGAAAGGGTGGTTCAGAGTTTCAATGGGTGTTATTCTCTTATCTGCATCTATCGTCAACATCTTCTTTAACAGATCTATAAACTCCCGCCGGTCCGCCTTCTCCACCAACATATCACTGCCTTCCAAATCTGTTGTCATGTTCACCTGAAGGAGAAAGGACAAGGGTGAGCACTAAAGGGAAAGAGCAGATGGTCAGGTCTCCAGCAAACTGTGTGTACTCCTCGCTGGAGCACATGCCCTGCAAGCCTCCATGTCTAAAGGGGTAGTTGCTGAAGTCACATGGCGGGCTCTGCGGTGGCTCATCATCTGGCTTGTGCACGTCAGATCTCTAGACAGACTGTTAAGCGTTCAGCTCAGTTGGGTCAATGGCTAATGAAACACTTAGTCACCCTCCACTGAAGATGAACAGCTTCCATGTGGTAGCAGGCAAGCTCTGATAATCAGTGTATTTATCACATAAAGGACTGCGCTATCAGATACTTGACTATGTGTCCTGTGAGCAAAAATATATATAAAATAAATAAAAATTGTCAACAGGCTTATGAGAAACATCCCATTCAGGTGCCAGGAAAAAAAAACCAACATGTTATTTCATCCATTTATACAGTCTCCCCTGATCTCAGGCCTCCATTTCTGCACGTTTGCTTGTGAATGCCACAGTGTCTAGACTTTGCTATCAGAAACTCCACTTTTGTGCTAGTGTTGTGCGCTAGCATTGTGCCAGTTTTGTATACTAGTTTTGTTTGCTAGCACAAACTCCAGTCACAGGAGTGGTTAAGCTGGAATTAACTTTCACAACCACACAGAACTGACAAAGTGAATCAGCACTGCCGTTCCCCCAGATTTCACACAGAGCATGCACTTCTGTGACCACAGTGATTATTTTCAAAGTCACAATTTACAAATGGAAATATTACAGCACAGAGAAGTAAATGACTTGCCAGTGGTCACACAGAGGAGCATGGGAAAGACAATAGAAAAAGCAGGATTTTGACACTCAAAGATGTGACTTAGCCATGTTCCAAGGCTGCTTTACTACAGCACATTGAGCTCACACGGCCCTATGTGCAGCTTCCCCTACAAAGCAGCATGTAACGAGCTGATTTGGTAGGCATAATCCTGGTATTTCTCAGGAGCTGGCACAAGAATAGGATACACAGAGAAACCACGTACATCCCCGTTGTTCGTGTTGCTTGAAAGCGTGTGAGGCAGTCTTGCTGGTTACTCACCAATGCTCTTACCTGTGCCATATCATCCAAACAGTTGAAAATATACTTTCTTGCTTCCTTTGACTTAATCCCCGTCTCTGCCTCATGATCATCTGGCGTCTGCTCAAAACAGGAGACAGGCATTGACCAGAACTGTCCTGCAATCAGCTGCAGGTTACATGCCACTTCCAGCTTGTGCTTTATCTTGCCGTCATCAGAGACCACTGTGTCTCTCTTGCTCAACCAGATAACATTTACACTATCTCTGCTACGGTAATATGACAGCTTTCATGTCACAAGGTGATTTATCACTTCTTTTTCACTTCAGAGGATCCTCCCAACTACAGTAGGAGTCCCAAAGGTCTCTTACACCCACCGCAGCGTGAGGCTCAGCTTTTCATCCTTACAGTCAGAAGCCCTGTGCCCTCTCTCCTTGGGGACTGAATGCAGCCAAACACGCCAGCACAAGAGACTCAGAGCTCACTTGCATTACGAGCGGTTTTGATTGTCAGAATTACAAGACTTTCTTTTTTTTGATACTAGAGCAAAGTCTGCTCGCAGTATATTTCATTTAAACGACACATAAATTCATTGACTGCTTAGAAGGAGATTTCCAGGTCAATTCCTGACTTAAAATTTCCCACAAATCCCTAGCCAAGCAGGTGGGCTAAGGGCTGCAGACTTCAGGGATGGCGGTTTTACTTCGGGCTACAGCCACCCCAATGTCTGTGCTGCATTGCAAAAAGCAGAGACCTAGGCTCTGAGGTGACCTGAATGTCTCCTCACTTCCAACCAACAACTGCAAGGTAAAAGCAACAAGGGAACATCTTCCTACCTTCAGTCTCCACAAAGGATATGGTGAGTCTGTATCCCTGTTGAAAAACCTCGTAGTCTTTGTCCCGGCACTTAACAAATACTCTGCTGGTAAACCCTGTGTCTGTGAAATATAGCGAATCTGTAAGAGAAAGATGAGAGGTCACTGTTCATCCTGTGAAGATCTCTGGAGGTCTTCCTTGAAGAACAGCAGGAGGCATTTAAAACAATAGAACAAAGAAAGGAAGAGAAAATACAGCATGTAGTTAAACTTCACAAAAGAAAAAAAAAAAACAAACAACAGTGCAAGGAATGAGAGGAAAGAGGATTCCCGTACGGCATCCCTCCGTTTATCATGTACATCACTGGAAACTCACCCTTACGGTACAGTCCCACAAAGCCTAGAGATAAAGGGAGGAAAGTTTCTAGTTTTAGAGGTCAAAGAGGAAGACCCACACAGAGATTTCAATGGGGTGTTTCACCACTTTGCTCCTTTTTATGTCATGCACTCGTCCCAGGAGGTAATTTCAACAATTTGATATTTGCTGTTTTTCCCCTCAGCTGAGTGCACAGTCTCTCCTAGGAGCAGTTTGAAGTTCAAAACAGAGGACTATGAAGTGACTATCTTTGAACTTAGATGAAATACACACTCAAACAAACTGACACCCTCACAGTATGTAAAGTACTTCATCTCTATTGCCTACATGACTTCATTTGTTATTTGGGTTACTTCCTTGAGTATGACCTCCCTGGCACTCACACAGCTAAAAGATGCTACACATGCGTTGCCAGGATCTAAGACTTTAATTTATTTATTCAAAGGAGAAACGGTCTGTGATTACACAATTAGAGACAAATCTCACACACACCTGGGGTGTCACATGAAACCTTAACTTTGGCATCTCCTGACTCCTGAATGTTTCACTGCAAAATTGCTACAAACTCTGCAAAACTATGAAAATGAGTCATCTACTCTAGAAAATTCTAGGGAAGAATGGAAACAGTTTTTGAGAGAAGAGGCAGAGAGGGGTAAAAATAAAAAAATGAATGAATGAATAAACAAATAAATAAATAAAGGCATTTTAAAAGTCATCGTTTCAAATACTTCCAAGCACTCAGGACCTGGTTCACTGAGCATGGCTTGCTCGGCTCTGCAGCTCCTTACGTCCATCAGAGCTCGTGCACCTGCAAAACACCAGGATCCTGCCCACAAGCAAGCGCCAGTGCTGCAGGGCAACTCGGGCTGCAGTGAGGGGCCAGGATCAGCCCCTGCCCCTTTCCCAGCTCCCCAGAAGCCCTCACCAGACTTCATCAGAGGACGTTCTGTGCTGGGCAGTTAAGCTGGGCAAGTAGGTATAGTGATTTCTTTTTCAGTTGTGTGTTTTATGGCTTTTGAGGTGTGGCAGGAAGGAGAAAAAAAATCTACTCTGCATGCCTGGCATGTGATTTTTAAATGCTTTTAAGTTTTTCAACTACATCTGATTTCCTTTGGAGTCACTAATGGCCCTGCTTGCTCTTCACTGCCGGTTCTTTCCCCTGCCAAATGTCACCTTTAAAGCTCTGACTGAAAAAATACTAGTTAAAAATGAAAAGTCAAAGAAACATTTTCATATATGAAAAACTTATTTATTACCCTGTTCTTTTTTTTTTTTTTTAAAATTATTTTCTAAAAGAAAAAAGACCTCATTTGCAGACAGCTAAGATCACCCTGAAGAAGACTATGGGAATGGAAACTGTTCTGCAGCCCTGGCTCTAGCAGCCGCTGTGCTATCAGTTTTAGGACAACAGAAGAAGCATAAAAGCCTACAGGGAGAGAAGTACGACAGCTTATATTAACTGTGAACTACACCACTGTGAACTCTCTCCTTCTTGTCATTGCTTTTAATATGCACCCTCATAAAAGGGGTTATGAAATGCAGCAGAGTTCATTCAGCTTTTTCTAACAAATAAACCTTTATTCAAGACTTGCTGACTTGCGTTACAGCAGAAAAAGGGTGCTTGCTCTGCGCAGTGAGGAGAGACATGTACAGAGCTGGAGAGTCAACGGCAGCATTGACTCTTGATAGAGATTTCACTTAGGCAGTCAGGTCTTAAAAACCAGTGTACCAAACAGCACACTGGTTACCTAAAATAAATACCCCAAGAGGATAACAAAAAAGTTTACTTAAGGCGGGTAAGAATCACAAGTCCCCTATTAACAAAAGAGAAAAAGTTGGCATCTGTTCAATCTGACAAAAGAAGGGAAAAAACATCCAACCCACGAACACTTGTGCTCTCACCGGCATCCACGGCAATATCCATACCCACCTGATCATACTCCGAAGCTCCTGGGTACAACGGCCAGCCCAAGAACAGCTCTGCAATGACACATCCCAACGACCACATATCGATTGCTTCACAAAACGGTAAACCGAGGATGATTTCAGGGGCTCTGCAAAGGAAGAGGTTAGAAAACATCAGCAACAGGAGCGGATCTGCTCGGCTGGCGCAGGCAGGCTCACGCAGAGTGCGACGCTCATGAAGCTGCCTGCTGCCAACAAGTGTCATCGCTTCTACAGAAGTGCCCACTGGCCATGGGCATAGTGTCTGCTAACCAAGCATGAGTTGGTGAATATGTATCCTTGCAGAAGAGTCCTCTGGCAGCATCTTGCCAAGAGACAGTCCTATGTTTCGCAGCAGTTTGCAAAGGAGAGAACTAACATTATTTCCATTCAGCAGGTGGGAAAATGAAGCACAAGATGAACATTGTGCATTCAAGGCCCCCACTCAAGGCGCTCAGGCCCGGCTCGCTGTCCTGTGAAGGAACCGTGATGACTCCCTGCGGTGCAGCATCCTCCGTTCACGCAGCTCAGTGGGCTTCACAAACAGCCAGACAATAAATAATCATTACAGGGCTGGTATAAAAGGATTACTGGCTTTTTAAACAAATGGATATAACCATAGAACAGAGAAATAATGTAATTATTAGACCTAAGCCTCTTCCTCAGGAGGAAGTAGCCAAGAAGCCTTCACTCCCCTGTCTGTCCTAGCCGCCTGATTAGATTTCTCTTCTCTCACAACTCAAACAGCCAAAATGCGGCAGCACTCCCACCACTTACGGCTTCAGCAGATGCCCACTGAGGTGCTGGTGTTAGCAACACCTGCTGAGGAAGGGGAGGACCAGATAAAAGCTTTCCTTCAGCTCTCCAGGAGGATCCCCAGCCAGGGCATGGTGGAGACACCCAAATAAGCAAGACCAGTCTCAGCTCAGACTTCCAGAGGACCTTAAGATGAGGGTCATTTCACCTTTCAGCCAGGTAAAAGTCTTAGCTAGCTACCGTGCAGACCATGCAGTCATTGGAGACACGCACACCCCCTCAAGGGGAGATTGTCCCACTGCCTTGGGATGGTTTGAATCCTTCTCCACTGAGGCTAGACATGCTCCCTAAACTCCAGCGGCCAAGCTGAGACAAGATGAATCCTCTCCCTGTTAGTGCCCCAAATGCTTTGTGTTTCAAGAGCAACTTCTATGTGGAAGAATCAGAAGTATCTTACAAATACTGAAAACGTTATACAAAACCCACCACCACATACCAACACCTTCCTTACTTTCCCTAGCTCAGCCCAGACTTCCACAGGCAGTTAAGGGCCATAGCTCCCTTTTTGCACAGGGATCACCTAAGGCTTCTCTCTTGCTCTTCTTGCAGATCTTGCAATACTTCTAAAGCCTCAGCTTCTGGAGTCAGGTGATGTAGAACGCAAAGAAAACTAACTTTCCCACACTTCTGTAACTACATAAAAAAAAAAAAAAAAAAAGCAGAAGATAGATAAAAGAAAGAAACACACATTGCTTTAAAACTTTAGTAATTTTTAAAAATAGCCTCGGGATTTCTCAGGCCCTGAAGCATATTTTGGGAATGCCCGGGGCTGACTATTGAGCAAATCAAATGCCACCATCCAGAGCTTGAAATAGGACCCATAGTTCCTAGTTTTCCATCTGTCATCAGGATAAGATCTGCCACTAGTGAGAGCATACTAAGGATTACCAATTGCAGTAGAAAATATTATGTTTAATCACACCATTACATAGTCATGTGAAGACAAGTCTTTAGCCAAGAAACCAAGCAAAATGGGTAATTTTTTTTCCAAAGAAACAAGCAAAGGCCCTGTAGCAAGAATCCATGGCGCATCCTCAGTCCACAAACTTCCTCAGTTTTGGGCTGACTGGTAATGATAAAATCCCAAAACTATCTGTTCTCAAACCAGCAATGAGGAATGTAAAAATTATGGGAAATTCTGGGATTTTAAGGCTAGGATGCTTTGTGCCATTCCCATAGAAAACATGCCAGAAACTTAAAAAGCAGTTACCCTTAGCCCTTCTAGCTTCATTTGTGCTTGTTGTTCTCACACCCCACTGTTCTTTAGTCCATTGTGACAAACTTTTTATTCTAACACCAATCACTCCTTAGGAACAAGGGGTTAAATTTTCCTCCTTTCCTCCCCATTCCGTCATCCGTCATCCCTCCACACTACTCCACTACTCGACACCTAGACAAAATGCAGAGAGAGAAAGACAGCTATGGTGACCTGAATCTCATTACTATGTAAATCCTGCATTCAAAGCCATCTGCCTCTCCCTGTCTGCCTTCCACACTGTGAACGAAATGTCCCTGGTCACTAATGAGAGCTCAGCCACACATCGCCTGAACTTCAAATCCCTCCCACTAACTCAAGGGAAGGGAGCGGAGGGGTGGACTACCGGTGGGATATTCCCAACGTGATTTTGTGTAGAAACCTCCCTGTTCACAAAAATTGCTTGCACTGCTGTCATATGCACCACGTACCTCCCCTCTCTCCCCACACTTATGCTGCCAAGACCTCCAGACCCCTGCAAGAAGGGATGATCTAGAATTTGAGGTTCCAAAACTTCCAATTTTTTTTCTCAGGAGTCTTCAGCTGTCTAGTGGGTTTTCCTTAAAGCTCCAGCTTCTGGAACACAGCACTTAGCAGAGAATTTATTTTTCACACACAAAAGAAGTCTTGCACCTTCGTTGCTGGGAAGGAAAGCACAAAACCAATGTCCATATAATTTAGACACATTAAAGGCAACTAAACGGGACGTCGTTCATTACATTAAACGAGACCTATTGTTGTAGGGAGGGGAGGTGCTGAGACAGTTTTATTTTATTTTACCTTTTTGAAAGCTATTACTCAATCAAGCCTAAACATTAGTTGCAGTCTTTGCCCATTTAGCCCCAAACAGATGATAACCTTTGAACAGTGATGAGGATCCCTGTGAGAGCAGGGCCAGATCAAAGTGATACAGTGCCTTACGTACACTACAGCCAGCACTTGCTGTGGCTTTCTCCCAGCCCTACCTTTCTGTCGTGAGTGCAATTCTTCCATGGAGAGGGAGTAGCCCTAACACAAAAATATCTTATTAACTTAATTAAGTAGTTCTTAAGACACCAAGAGAATGACAGGTATAGGATACCACACAGGCTTCCAGATTTTTGGCTAGCAGACGCCTCCCATCCGCCACGCCTAAGAGAGAGCTGGAGTCAGTGGTCTGCCTGCCTGCTGGTACTCTCTGCGAAGGCCAACACCAAGCATTTTGGTGGAGGATGCTACAAGTTCTGTAATGAAATAACTCGTTCATTGATAAAATGACTTCCAAACCTCTATCAGGTGGAAATTGTTCTGTACACTCTGTTATGGATGCATATTCCTTCTGCGCATAGGCCTTTACTAACATGTGGAACTCCTCTCTTGACATAAATATGTCAATTTTTAAAGACAAAGTGAGATCTTTACTTCTGCCACACATTGTGGCATTGAGTTCCACAGGCAACCTTCTGCTTTCAATAGCATCTTAACCCAGTTGTTCAAAGCCTGATTTTTCTTCATGAGGTTTACATTTTTCACTTCATGTTCACATGGATTGGCTAAAGGTGAAGACAGAAGTGCTTGAATCATCTTTCTTCTAGCACAAGCTATTTTTATCTCTGCCCTGTTCCCCTCTGTTTGCAGCAGCTTCTGGCTTTTCCATCCCATGGATGTTTCAATCCACTTCCACTGCCTGGCCCTGCAACTCCTCTTCCTAACATGACTGCTTGGAGACAGGCTGACAGACCTAGAAAGAGTTAAACACGAGGATATTCTCCAGACTTATTCTATACTATTTGCAGAATGCTTTCGTGCTCCAGTCTTCCCTGAGCCTAATATTTTGTTTGCTTTTAGAGTGACACGAGGCATTTCAGCAGATGCTTTATCTGGGAGATCCTCTGAGACACACAATCCTTTCTCCAGAGGAGCTGCAGTCAATTTAGGACATAGAATTATGCAGAAATAGTTTGGTTTTCCTCTTCCAATGTTTATTGTCTTTCAGTACTGCTCTGATCTGGTATAATGTTATCTGTCATCTAGATCACGACCCTTAAATGTTCCTCACTCCTTTCTGCAGCTTAACCTAAGCAAGTCTGTGGTATCTGCAAACTGAAGCACATAACGTTTTACAGACAATTAATACATTAAATAACTCTGGTCCTAAAACATGCATGCAGGCCAGTCCATAACTGACCCTTTTATTCCTAAATGCACTCAGATTTAGCTCAGCTGCTCTAAGAATGGTGTAATGCTCTTTTCCAAAGGGAAAGAAAACTTTTCCATGCCCTAGCCAGTTCTTATGTGGGATTTCTCCATTCTGCAGCTGGTAACACTATGTAACAGGGGAAAATACCCTATTAAAGTGTGCACATCAGAATATTGCAATTATAAATCAGAAAGGCGGTTCACATGGCGGCAGGTCCTGCCGGAACAGCACTGAGGTCTTCAGCAGATCTCCATGGCTGCACAGGGAAGTGTTTTCTATATCGGTAATACCGATTTTTTTTAACACAGACTCACCAAACCTTTTGACTGTGGTGGGGATTTTGTTTGAAACCACTCAAAGGCAGCCCATTGCCAGACACCTTGGTACATGCAGGAATGTCCCCACTTACTGCTCTCCATCAGTTTTTAGGCTCTGCATCCTCAATACCCCCAGCACAATAATTCCAGCCTCCAGTACAAGACATACAGAGAGAAAATAGAACATTTCACCCTCCTGTCCTCCCTCTCCTGCAAGTTGCCTTCAACATCTCCCAATGAAAGGCACTCCCCTTCCATACGTGCAGGCACAAGCTGCTCTACAGCTCACACAAATCTCGCCAGCATAGACTAAAGATTTAGAAACTACTCGCCACCAACGTGGGAGACTGAAGAGCTCTGCTAAGAGCCTGTATCTCCAGGAAAGAAGCAGACAGCCCATCCCCATTCCCACATCTCCTACCTCTTTCCCAGACCATATTACTCCCCTGGCCAGCAAAGGGTGACCTGCTCTTTGGCTCAGCACTGGGTCCAGCAAGTTCTCCACCACTCTGGAGCCCAGCTAGAACATGTCTGTGTGTATCAGAGAGCTGCCGGTGCTGGGTGCCAGAAACCGAAGGTGTGAGGTTCCCTGTGCTGGCAGCACCCACAGGTTTCCACAGGCAGAAGTACCATCTCATCATTTGCTTACACCTCACATATGACCCCATCCCACTTTCAGGCCTGCCACTGGCAGAGTATTTACTTTAGCAACTCTGCTTTGTGGCAGGGTAATTTCATTGTCTGGTGTTTCTGTCAGGAAAATTAATTACCAGTCTAGCTCGCTGGCTTTTTCACCCACACATCACAGGACATTAAAAACAAATGCCAAAAAAAATTCATTTCCACTGACTTGGATTCAGAGAGCTGGTCTCTTTCTGAATTTAAAGTTCCCCTGCAAACTACCCTCCTCAGGAATAATTTACCACCTCTGGTAGGGTCCTGTGGCCAAGCGTGATTGTCTCAGCAGAGTCCTTCATGGACAAGTATACATATCAGACAAAAATATAACTCAAAACTTGATACTTGCTGGCAGCTTGAGCAGAGAGCGTGCCTGCTTCTCGCCTTCAGGGTGACGCTTCTAGAAGGTTGCAGGCAGCTGCAGGCAGTGCAGACAGACCTACAGTGATGCTGTCTGTGGCGTCAACATACACAGCTCCTGTCTTCTTCTACCTGTTAGTCTCACCGGCCAAAGCCTGAACTTCAGGAAGCAGCACTTTTCACATCTCCATCCAGAAAGCCCTGGGCAGCGGCAGAGAGGCAGGAGCCGGACGCCCAGGCCCGTGCAGGCACACGCTGACCGGCTGCATGCCCAGGGCTTGACCCCTCTCAGAGCTTGTGCTCTCCCATGCACCAAGATACCTCCTGTCAGGAGGAGGAGCTGCATCCTTCATGCATCTTACAAAGGGACTTTTATTCGAGTGATGGGGCTCCCGCCTTCCTCCCAGCTGAATCCTTTCTTCAGCATCTTTATGGACTCTTTTCTCATACCTGTTCACTTGACACTTTTGTATTTTGTGGAGGTGTCCACTTTTTATTGCTGTATACTGCAGCACACAGAGTACCCTCAGCTCTTAGTTAATGGAGGTGGAGAGCATACAGCACCTTTTTTTGTCCCTCTGTACCTCTCAGATCCCAAATAACTTCTTAAGTGCAGGGCTGTAAAAGGAGACAGGCTCATATTCTGGGAGTAAAAGGTTATAGTTGCTATTTCCCTTGCCCTTCCACTTCTCCACTAGCACAGACATCTGTGAGGGATGCAGACACCTAATACGGATGACCCCCAGGCTCAAGGCCTTCCTCCCCTCTGGGGCTGGGCAGTTGCAGACTTCCTGCCTGTGAAAAAGGCAGCCATCAGGGCCAGAGCTCAACACCTACAAGCACGGACGGCTCCTGCTTGCTCGCTCCCTCCCTGCCCCATGCGGTGGGCAGGAAAGCAGCTCCAGATCCCACCTGTGCCACTCCCAGCTGGGAAGAGCCGGGCTCACCCTCACTGCTGGCCTTGCTGCGGGATCTCTGCATTTCTCCTGCATCCCTGAGCACTGGAGTTTGCTCGGCCGCTCAGCCGAAGCCCATACCAAAGGGGTACAGCTCTGCAGACCACTCACTAGGGCCTCGAGGACTGCCATGATCTCTGGGCTGCGTTGGGAAGCACCACTCCAGCAGAATCGCAGCCAAGGACAACCCTGGGAGTCAGGGCTCAACCCAGAACACGCAGGCACACCCTGCCTTTCAGATTCCAGCATAAAGTTCAAACCCCGGAGAGTTTAGTCAACACAGGGGTATTCATGAGGGAGGGAAAGGGCCATTGAGGAATGTCACCCAATCTATCAGAGTACACTGTTTACCCACAAAGATGTTTTGGTTTGAATTGTAAGGAGGGACAGTGCCCCTAAAAGACCTACTAACAAGCTCCCTATTTCACAGGTCAAACACAGCTACACCTGGTTTCTGGTGTAGCCAGAGCCATTTCCAGGGCTGTCAGACCACCAGCACAACCACCGCTACAGGGCAGCTCCAACACCGCGTTGCTCACATTGCCCTCGCCCATCCCTCAAGATTAGTTTGCAACACATCAAAAAATATCTGTATCAGCTCAGAGGGCTGGAAGCTGGATCCACTCAGCCTTCGGTGATGGTTTATGTTACAGGACATAAATATAAACTGGAGGCTGGTAACAAGTGAGATACCGCAGGGGTTTATCCCAGGACCGGTCTTGTTTAACATCTTTATCGCTGACCCAGGGAAGGCGACAGAGTGCATTCTCATCCAGTTTACAGGCGATGCCAAACTGGAGAGACCTGGCGCTGCGCTTGAGGGCAGGGCTGCCACCCAGAGGGACCTGGACAAGCAGGAGGCATGGGCCAACAAGGACCTTCTGAGATGCACCCTGGACAAACGCCAACTCCTGTCCCTGGGACAGATGAGCCCTGGTGACAATACCTGGGGAATCGCTCTACAGGAAAGGCCATGAGCACCTTAACTTTGGGAACAGTGGGCTGAAATGAGCAGCTGGACCAACAGCCTCCCTGGAGCTGGGCCAGCAGACCAAGGAACATGATGACTCACCTCCAGCCACACTTCTGGGACCACATCTGGATACTATGTTCAGTCTGGGTCCCCCAGTATTTGGGCAAACTGGAGCACCTCAGCGAGGGGAGAGACAGCCACAGGGGACTTCAGAGCAACCTTCTCCTCTCCAACCACCTTCTCCTCTGCCACATGGAGAAAATGGTGCCAGGCTCTTTGCTCAAGTGGGCAGCAGGAGGTGGACATGATAGACATAAACCGAAACAGGGAAGTTTCCCACTGGGGACAGGGAAAACACCTCTACTGTGCATATAATGAACCAGCGGCACAGGCTGCCCTGAGAGGCTGTGCAGACTCCATCCTTGGAGGCTTTCGAGACCGGACAAAACAAATCCCTGAGCTTGATCTTATGGCTGACCCTACCTTGAGCGACAGGTTGGACTAAATGATCTCCAGAGGCCCCCTTCCACCTGAACTACTCTGACTCTACACGAGGCAGTAATGACATGCTTGTCGATAGGAAGGTCACTATGATCCTCCTACATTCAGGCAAAACACTACGTAGCTGCGAGTATTTCAGCGGGTACAAATGCAGGCCCCAGGGTGTTTTTAGCCAGTGTACACACACAGTTCTATCTGTCTTTTAAAAACAGAGAGCAAGTTACACAAGGATTACTTCTGGATTTGATTGGCATAATTATCGAACAAGCCTTGGGAGCCTATCATTACTAAGGGTATTTAATAGCAAATAAATCACAGAAGCAGACTAAACTACCCACCCCTTGACACTGCTCGTGTTCCACAAGGGTGCTGACTGGGAAGGGTGAAAAGACTCCAGAGGATGGTGTCAGAGACTGACAGGGCTAGCCAGGACCCCGGGAAGTCACCCGCTCCTCTCTGCCCCAATATCAGGCCATCCATGCCTCCGTCACTCCTGGCAAGTGCTCAGCCAGCTTGTCTTACAGACCTCCCATGGTGGAGCGTCCATAAACTTTGCTGTGTCCTAAAGGACCTTACCCCTTGTAATTTTAAGGAATAATACAGCTGTGCATAGCTGACTTTACGCCATGCTTAATTACAACTTGATATCAATTTGGCATCTATGTAATGCATATGGGAAAGCATAATACATCTCATTTGACTTTACCTATACCCAGCTTTTTGCCCAGCTGCACCTCCTCCTCGTCTTCACCCTCCCTTGACATCCACACATAATCAGTACCTATAGCCTTGTCTTTTCCCTCCTGCTTACCTCTGTCTCCTTTTTTTTTTTTGTCTCATGTTTTCTGCTCTCTTCCTGCACTTACTGTGGATAAAGAGAGAGGTGGACATTATCCACAGGAGTGCTGAAGCTCCTTAGCCCCACGGAGGGGGTGCACACCACGTGCCTGCAAACACAGCCCTGTGCTGCTATGAGGGCAAACTGGGCAAGCACAGATCAGGTGGACCCATCTTAAAAAATCGGGTTTTACACAGATGCTTACACTCCAGGTACCCCAATGGGATCCTGACGCTCACTGTGACCGTCAGCACGAGGCTCTTGGAAAAAAAAAGCTATTTCCGTGGGTTGATTTTGGAAGAGTTTCAAACAAAGCGCACTAGCATAACCCCAAGCACTTGCCATTGCTACACACCTTCCCCGGGACTAAGAAAGCCAGAATCAGCCATGAACAAAGCCTGGGTTTAAATGGGGAGGAGGCTCTGCACCCCTCTGTTTTCCTATATACATTGCATATATCCATTCCCTTTAGGTTAGGGCCTGAAAGAAAACCTCCTGCTCTCATCAGCAAGAGTGTGCGAGCAAATGACTGAATCCCTGAGCTGGAGAAGGCAGCACAGCTGTTTGTGGAAACAAGACAAAAGATTTAGAAACAGTTGCCTTTTTCCCCCCCTCTCCCATGTCAGGCTGTTTACAGAAACCAAGGGATGAAATTTTGCAGACAAAAACACTGAGAGCAGCCTATCAGTCTCGGAGGGAGAGAGAGGGAGAGGGAGCGAAGTGTAGGCTTCTTTCGGGATTATGGATCATTGCTAAATTGCTCTATCAATTATTAAACCCATCACTCAAAGCGCAGTAACCAAAATATAGCAGATAAAGCCTTTCTCATCCACTCTCTACCAGCTGCTCTCCTCCTCCTAAAGCCAAAGGGGAATGAAAATTCCCGTAGTTTATATTTTATAAACATCATTTTCCCTGTGCCTTGAAAATAAAAGCTTTTTCGAACAGAGTACAGCAGAACCGAGCCCGCGGCAGGAAGATACTAAAGGAGGAATCGCCCTTTCGATTAGCAGACCCAAGGAATAAAAAAAAGTCTCTGCAATCAATGTGATTTCTTAGCGCCCACAGGTTAAAACATTTGTCTGAGGATAAACGAAGAGGCAGGCCCCAGCCATCAATAGTTGTTAGCTGCCATTTGCCTTTGCCGCTGAGTCGATCTGATATCAATGGCAGGGTGGGTACGGTCCCAGGGAAGGACCGCAAACACGCATCCAGGATGAGAGAGGAAGCCCTGGAGCTGGAAAGGCTACCACGTGGCTGCCGATGTCTGAATGGACATGAGTTTTAGCAGCATTATACACGTTTGCTGGAGGCTGCGGCTCCAGTTCAGTGAAACTCGTTACCATATGCATCACCCGAAGCAAATATGTGCCTGAGTTCCGGTGAGGGCGCTGGATGCAGCTAAAGTCAATCATTCATTTAAGTGCTTTGCTGAATCCAAATCCACTAGTAAGTCCTTGTTGCACTTGAGCTGGAAATCTTAGGAGGCAAGAAAAGCTATTAAGCCCAATAACGGACAAGAAAGCCAGGTCCTGGGTCAGCCAAGAGACGTACTAAGCTTGTCCCAGTCAGAAATGCATCTTTGTACATCCCTGGAGGAAAACCCGACTGGACTGATCACAATCACGCTTGTCTCTTCGGACTCAGAAAAGGAGGACTCTGTAAACTTCAGAGGAGCTGCACAACACGGAGCACCACGACCATCGCCCCTGGGAGTTGTCAGCCCGACGCTGACCCAGAAATGGAGAAACATGCATGGGGCGGGGGGTGATGCAACAACAGCTACATTCAGCACAGTGTGACCTCTGGTTGTTTTCCGAAACAAAGGGTAACGCGCAGCGGGGAGGGCTGGGGCTTTCCCAGGTTATGGAAGAAATCAGAGAATAGAAAAATCGTAACTTGATAACAAAAGCCCTATCCATGCCAGGCAGCGAATGGATGAGCCGCAACGTATTGGGCGCAGAGATCCCCTGAAGGAGGCATCTGATCAAGAAGGGAAGAATGCCAATTATGTGCTCCCATTCATGCCACTGCAATGAAAGCATAATTCTGACTCCGCTTTCTGACCCGCAGTACGCGATTTATGCAAATCCAAGCTGTTCTCGCCTCCCTCAGAGCCAAATGTCCACCAGTGCCAGAACTGGCACTATTTTCTTCTTTTCCTTTTCAAATCTATTGTTTTCACTGTTGAATATTTAAGACCTTTTGTTCTTGCTATTGCGTATCTTTGGAAATAATTGGTAATAATTTAAAAAATCCCAAAGCAGACAGAGACAGTCAAGAGTTGACTTCTCATCTCCAATGGCCTCCCATTCTGCCATGCTCAGCTCCATCCCAAACCCTTATCGTTCCAGCCCAGAGCCCTGCCACGTATCGGCCAAGTGAAGCTCCTTGCGTCAGATCTGTAACATTCCACGAGACTTTTGTTCACAGCAAATACTGAAAGTTGCACCAAACTGCAGGGTCCTTTGATGGGATTAGCCAGAATACTGAGCCAACTGCCAATATAAGGCTCCAAATGATTTCTACTCCTGGCAAACATGGATGTGAACCAGACTCAGGCCATGATTCTAAGACTGGCTTCACCGAGCAAGTAGCAAGTCTGAGGCTAAAAATATCAAATTACTGCAGCCTCCTTTATTTTTTTCTTTTAATCGTGTCTACTGGACGCTTTTTTTTTTAATTAGAAAACGACAAAGACAAAAATAAAATACTTATCCTGCCTGCTCCTCAGAGAAAGGAGCCTTGCCCTTTACTTATCTCTGAAGAGCCACGCAGATTTAACATTATTATTAGCAGCAACTATTTGTATTTCTGTAGCATGCAGAAGCCCCGGTGGAGACCGGAGCCCCATAATGCTAGACGCTGAAAGACGACGTGCAAAGGCACTGTGTCTGCTCCAGAGAATTGATGATCTAAGGCGATGTGCGGTGACAGGGGAACAGATTGGTGGAGCAGTTCGCCCAAGAGCATACGGAGAGAGTGTAGCAAAGCCAAGAAAAGAAGCGGGGTCATTGTGAACAGCGTGCCATATCTATTAGACCACAACGTCTTATACTTGGGATATTCAGGACCAGGAATAATACACAGACTCAAAAGCTCTTTCAAAAGAGATGGGTATTAGTGAGGCAAGGCAGATTTTAAGACAAAATGCCCTGTAGACGTCACCCAGCAAGGCAGCATGTTGGGAACAGCTCACAAAATCCAAGGTCCACTTTAACACTCTGCTCAGGGAGTCATCTCGGGGAGATCCCCACCTATGCTGTGAGGATCTGTCGGGTCTACAAACAAGTTTTAGGAAAAGCCTGGGAATGCCTACCCACCCACACATGGGTGGGTAGGTGGGAGGTAAGTGTGGCCAGGAACAGCAGGGGTACCCCGGAGCTGCCCCAGCCGGCTATTCCTGCTGCAAATTCCCACCTTTAAATCATATTCAACACAGCTCGCAGAGCGTCTCGTGGAGTGGGTGACAACAGGCCCCTGCACAAGCAGCAGGGCATAGCACCACGGAAAAACATGCCTCTTCCACAGAACTGAGTCCTGGAATTTAACTTATTTTTATTGTATTTATACTAGGGCTAAAATCTGGAAGGTTTAAGCAGGGCCCTACTAGAGTAGATGCTGTAAAAAAGCATAAGGAAACAGTCCCTGCCCTAAAAGACTTGCAATCTAATCTGTGATCCCTCGTCATCCTGGAAATACAAACTCTGGGACTTGCGGCTCAGCATCTGCTAGGTCGGGATCCACTATCAAGTCTGCACAAAACAGTCTCTGACCCACCGGGGTGACCACTGACAGTCTGGATGCTGCAGCTGACGGGGACAGGAGCAAGCCCACAGATCTGAGCAGCCCCGCTGGGAAGCCCCAGCAGCCCGGGCTACTGGCATGCCGCTGTCGGTTATATAAAGAGCACAATAAAGTAAGGCTTAAGCAAATCTGCAGGAAGGACAAAGGATCAGCACTAAAATCCCAGGCTGCTCATAACACATGGCTACCCTCAACAAGCCAGCAGACAAACACTCTTCCAGCATGCGCTGCATCGGCGTGGACCTCAGCGTGGACTCCTGGGTCCTACTGGACCAAATGGATCCTTACGGGTCCCTTCCAATGTGAGGTATTTTATGGTAAGTGCCTGAGTCTCTCGAGCACAAACCTGAGTACTGAAGGGGGACTGGGTACCCTCTGCTGCTCATGGAGTCCTGGGTACAGTGATAGTGGCAACCAAGGGCTCGGAGGGACCGGTGCCTTGTTTGCAGCAAGTGGGGCCCCACTCCCAACATACCACATCTCCCACGCCAGTTCCCCCAGTCTCTGCCCTTCCCTCCCACTCCTCCTGCCATCCCCACCAGCCCTTGCTCCACTTCGAAATGCCACTCAGCTCGCCTGCTCACTCCAAACACCAGTTTATTTCCCCCTGAAATCTCCTCCTTCCTCACCTTTCCTTCTAGGGTTCACCCTTCCCGGGCTGAATGCCTGCTGCTCCAATGCATAGGGAGCAAAGGGATGGACAGGGCAAGCCCAAAACACCATCCCTGGAATGTTTTCTGTGAATGTCCCCTGCTCCCACCCATGCCTTATCTCACACGGGGATTGGGCCTACCACATTTTAGGGCCAAAGA
>WHYT01016629.1:34144-94477 GCA_009806455.1 Tetrax tetrax | reverse complement strand
TTTAGATAACATCTAAATATTCATCTTAATGATGATGCCTAATGTCCAGCTCCAGATACCTTCATTCCTCCGTGACCAGGACTATCAGCGCCTGTCCTGCTTTCACCTGTAGTTCCCTTCCCTGCTCTCAGCTCAGCAAGGCACAACGCGCAAGAGCTGCGAGGTCCTGCATAAAAACAGCCATCTGGTGAAGGGGCAGGAAGAACCAGTTAAAAACAGAGTAGCTCCACCATATGGAGAAAATAATTCAGTTGGGCAGTGTAGGAAGAAGCAAACCCTATTATAATAATTGTGTTGCCAAGTGATGTTCAGACTTGTTTTTCCCCTCACGGCTTCTGCACCGATTAGGAACAGAGCTTCCCCCATAACGTGGCACCATCCTCACAGTAAGATCAAACTGTTCCCCCAAGCGACTTGTGGGATTACCAGGTTACCACCAAAATGTCTATACGGTGTGAACTGAGCACAGAGACAGGAGCATTGCATGCCCCCTCGCCACCTTGCTTATTCTTCCATTGTGAACTGAAACACCAAGACTTTGGGAACAGGGGACGCAGTTCAGCTGGATGGCGCCCCAAGGAAAGCTGAGGCTTCAGAATTGGTACAGGGGTTGATCACAGTACTGCCAAGCCCAGGTTTGAAAGACTTCTGGCCCACCATACCCAAGGACAAGCAATGCAAACCTGCTTGGGGCTAAGGCACCTCTCTTGCTTAACACAGGAGTTCTGACCCTCCTGTCCTCCCCCAAATATCTGGGACACTGCAACCTGACAAAACCCTGGTTATAAACAGGTCCTTCTAGAAAAGCTCCTGTTCTCCTTCAGGCATTTCTGGGCTGTTGATAAAAGGGTACCTGGTGTGCAAGCTCCAGAAGTGCTCCTTACCCTGCAGAGCAAAGGCAAACCCTCCCTGGGGGTCATGCTAATCAGCTCCCCTCACAGCAGCCATTACTACTTGGGCTCCCAGGGTCCTGCAATCAGATTATCACCGCTAAGAGCTAATGGCGTACAAAACAGACGAGTCTCCCAAGGTCCCACCCCAGCTCTCCTGGCCATAGCGGTGCGCCCCTCTTGCCTGTTCCTTGGGAATCCCTCAGGCAAGGGCTCCATTGCTCCTCCTGCCCACGGTCCCCTCACCACACAGACTGACAGGCAGCCCCTCAGATAGCGGTGCGATATAACATGCCAGCACCGTTCCCTTGGTTAGCACACGCCACCGCTGAGCCCTGCACGTGAGGGGGAACAGACGCCCAGGCTGGGCTAACTCCAGGGCAAGCGTGGATCTGGATGTTAAGCACAGCCACCATGCTGAATGACGGCAGGTAACGCTAACTCTCCACCTCTGAGAGACTTACCCTCCTACTGAACCATTTGTTACAGGCGTGCTCTTTCAGATAAGAGCAGCTCAGACCCAAGTTCAAGGCTCTAGCTTTCCCTTCATAAAGTACTTGCTCATTCCCTATTTTTCCTTTGTTCCCTCCGCCTCCAGCCCTTTCCCCATTTCTGCCTCTCATCCATTCCCACGCTGTGGCTTTCCACTGGGCTGCATTTATTTCCAGACACGCATGGTTGTAACCAGAGAGCTTTTCTTGCATGAGCAGCTTTGCAGCTTCCAGCGGAAGGTGGACAAACCCACTCATGTCTCTGGAGGTGTGGAAAACAGAGCAGGAAGCACAGCCTCTTGCGGCAGACAACGTTCCCAGGCAAGAGAAATCCCGGTCCGAGGCCAGTTAACGTATTAGTCATTAATTCTGGATAAAAGGAAATTTATTTGCACAGCTCTGCTTAGACAAGACTCAAATCTTAGCTTGCCCCTCCCCCTTCCCCGGCTCTCCTTTAATACCTTATTAATATTGTACGCCAGCGCAAGCCCACATGCAAATAGAGCTCTATGCAAATACGGCTCAGCGCTAAAACAGCTGCGCTGAGTTCAGTGCCTTAGCGCAACTCCAGAGGAATAGCCAGGGGAAACATAAATCATACAGATGATAGAGAAAGCATGTCGTAACTTCCAGATTTCCAGGGAGAAAGCCGTGTGCGCGCGTCTGTCAGAGCAGAGTTTACCAAGTTTCAGCAAGGAGGTAAGGTAGTTAATACTCTGCTTAATTAGAGGCTGCAGTGTTCTTTTGGAGACGCAGAGAGGATTGCCCTAAGTGTCTAAGACTCTTGTCTTGCAAAACCTACTTCTAAAGTGGACCTAAAAGTGCAGCTCTGCTCAGTAAAAGCAGTACTGTCAACTTTCCTGTTCATTGTTTCTCTGTAATTTCACATCAGGTATGCTTAGTTTCTAGACAGAAACCTTTTTAAGGTTTTCCCAGAAGCACAGTCCAGCAAACAACAGCCCTGAATTTGAAAGTCAATCACTTCCATTCCTTCCCAAACACTGCTACCAGCATTGCATTAATTGCTGTTGGCAATCAACAGATCCTGTGTGTAACGCTGATGAGGGGCAGAAGTATTTCTTCTGAGTTTTGAAGAGATACCCAACAAGGAAAATTTTACTTTGACGCATATTTTGCCTGGCCCCTTGGAGTAGGGTCTAGGTCAAGGATGTTCACAGGAGCTGCTGATCACCACCATTCTTGCCTGCAAGCAGAATGAACTTCCATTTGACTCTAGGTGCAAGAAGCAAGCCAGCAGGTCAGCCATTAGGGTGTAGGTGGTATCAGAAAGACCCAAGCACTTCATATTTCCATAAAGAGCTGCTGGACTTTCAGAAGTCCAGGCATATATCCAGGTCAGGTAAGGGCAGTTTATTAATCCCACTTCATAGCTGGGAAGACTAAGAGATGTAGCAGAAAAATAATTTTGACAAGTACACAAGCAAACAGGAAAATAACTTCCTTTGTCCCAAATTTCTGTTAGCCACAAGACCATCTTTAGATATAAGTGCCAACTTCATTAGTAATCCATATCACCACAATCACTGACCTTGCATTCAGAAATACTTCTCAGCTGTAAAGGACTGCTGAGAACACATTAAGGTCAGCTGGAGCACTTTTTGAGAACAAGCAGTCCAAGGAATGTCATTTTTGTTGAAGAACTATTTGGAAATGAGGTTCCCATCTGGAAAGCTCATCTGCTAGAAGTGACAAAGGAACGAGGGCATCTGCCTTGCTCAATAAATACAGAAACAATATGTCTCTGCTCTTCACATAGGAATCATGAGTCTCCAAGGAGCTGGAGTTCAGGAAAGAATTAAAGCCCAAGACTGAGCAGGAGCACCTTGCACCCCTCACCGGCATCTCTTCCAGCCAACACTGCTTCAGCAGTGAGTCCATGGAAGGAATAAGGCTTCTTTCTGGATTCAGCAAGGCAACATCCAGAAGGAATGCAGGCAACCTCTCTTTTTACGTAAACAAAGCTCCTGGGCCATATTTGTAGAAGTTATCTCTGCATGCTCCTTCCGTGTATTGGGTTTTAGATGTCATGCAAATACCAACTTCAAAATGAGGGAGAGAGGAAGGCTACAAACCAATGTCACAACTGAAATCTTTTCAAAGTGATGTCCTGTCTTTGGCGATCTTTGATTCAAGCCCAAGGTGCATAACTTCGCTCTTAACTGCACTCCGTACTACTATCTCATATACTGCTCGTTATTACAGATAACGCTATACATCCGCGCCAGCTGCCTGGCAGTGCTTTTATTTGGAAATAACCACACGCACACATCTGGCATGTAGCAACACATCAGAAAGGGCTTCAACAATTTTATGTTTTGTTTTTGTTTGGTTTTTTTAAATTTCGGCGTGGCCACTTTTTTAGCATTCTTCCTTCTTTATGTAACTGGGAAAGGGCTGAGGTGAGAAGGATCCCACACAGAAAAAGAGCTGGCTTGCAATGCAGAAGAATGAAAGCACTGCTAGGAAAATGAGAAGACAGCTGGCTTCCACAAAGGGTGCCAGACCTCATGTCTAAAATTAAAGAATCTTATGTTCTGAGGAAAGCACCTAGTCTCACCCTTAAGTAGGAAATTAAAAAGCAAGAACTGGAGCACATCATGTGATTATTAGTGCCCTATAAAAACCTTGCACACGTTGGGAGCCAGATTAAATCCTACACATGTCAGTAGTACCTGTTGGGCTTCATTTTTCAGTGATTTGTTTCAAGGCCTACATGAATGGAGTTCAAAAATGGCTGGTCAGCAGCCAGGAGCTGGACCCACTTTACAAAAATAGTCACTTTTGATAGCACAGTTGTACAGCCCTAGAGGAGCCAAAGACCAAGAAGGTCAAGAGGTTGGCTTAGCCCTTTACCTAGATATGATCTCTCCAGGCCATGCAAGAGGGAAAAGAAAAAGGAGAACGCGCACTTCACCTCTGCTTCAACACTGGCCATGCTACCACATTGCCCACCTTCCCTGTCTACTTCCCCAGCATGAGCCTAACTGTTCTTGATCAGAGGGAGACACCTTGATTAACGGGCATGAGTAACAAAGCAGGTACCACTATGGGCAACTCCTGCACAGCACTAGGCCAATGTCAACAGCGTGCACCATCTACAGACCTGGAGTCCCACCTCCATGGAAACATAGGGAAGTGCACTCCCAGCTTGTCTTGGCTGTTGTGGAGGCTGTGGTCTCCAGGTACACCTCCTTCTGGTGGCACTGCTGGTTTAACCAGTCTCTGCCCCTAACCCCAGGTCCCACCCCTGCGCTTTCCCTTAGGACAAAGTGGTACAAACGCTCACTGGGTCACGCGGGGGTGAACCAGCTTTGACGCACCGGGGTGGCAAGATGGTGAGAGGGAGGCAGCGCTGCTTAGGCAGCCGTTGTCACCAAAGCGTGTGCCTCAAGAAGACAACTACTGCCTTGGTGAGCTCAGGGCCAAGCTACCACACACAGGTATGTAAAAAAGCAAGCCAGAACAACAAGCAGAGTGACAGAGATCAAAGTGGGGGAATACACCACCAGCCCACAATTCATTTGTTCTGTGCTCCTGGCGGTGTGGTCTTTCAGGTGATGGTCGGTGGTTTGGACATTCGATCACAGATGATGGGCATTTTCTCTCACATGAAAACAGAAACCCCTCAGAAGGCAGCCCGCCGATGCAGTCGCTGTGACTCACTGGGCATCTGAAGGAGGGGCTGGCAGAGGCAGGCAGTTCCTAAAGGATCACGTACTTTACACCATACCCCCTTCCCCACCTGTGGAACTGCCACGGAGACGAGCTTTGCTTTTTGTATTAATGGATAGTATATTAATCTCTTTTAAGAAGGAAAGGGGAAATTGCATCACCTCCCCAGCCTCTCAGCACTTGAATCCTGAATGTGTTTCCCACCAACGCCACAAGCAAAGTATCTCACGTCCAGAAGGCAGAGAACAGCACAGAAAGGGCAATGGAGAATTTATCAGTCCTGATCAGGTAACAAATACAGGGAGGAAAACATCCCTGGCACACAGTCAGAAGGACTTGTGAGAAAATCTCTTATGCTTTAACAACCTCTCCCCAGATTGCTTCTTTTTAGAAAAACAAAGAAAAAAAAAAAAGTCCATTGTTATTGAAGTAATTCTGAAAAATTAGTTTTGCACCAATCCTTCTTGCATCGCCTCTGCGCTGGGTGAGAAGACCACATGCTACTTCAGTCTTTGTAGATTTTCTTTACGACACATTTTCTCCCTGGCTCTGGGCCAAGCCCTGGTATTCTTTTTACTTGGGGAAAGTCCTCAGGAAAGACTGTCACAGATTTGCCTCAAATTATGGGTCTTTGCCTGTAAAGATGCATCTCTTCCTGTCGCTAACACATGAAAACAATCCAGATCTGGTTGTTGGGAATTTGGTAGGATCACAGAAATTATCTAGCTGCAGCAACCTTGGCCATAACAGGCTGTGGAAAGAACCTTCACACTCCAGGGGCCGAACTACAAGAAGCCACCTAAGAATTAATGTACACATTTACCAATATTAATATGAGAATCAACACCTATTTCCCCTGCTCCTGCTTTCCTGGAAGCTAACTACAAGGCGTCAGGAAGCTTCACTGGCTCATTTGGTGGGCAACCAGCAGCAGGTGGGTGCAGACCCTCAACCTTGCTCCCCATCCTGCCGAGCCCCTGCCTGGCCACCCCCCAGTTCAAAGTCGCTGGAGGCCTTGGTTCTTATCATGAAATGTTCTGCCAAATCAAATGTAAACAAATGACATGCACAGTTGACATGGCAACAAAGCAGCCCTGCACGCAACGGCGGCAGCAGCATTTAACTCTGCCGGGCTGGGCACAAATTTGCAGGACACGCAACGGCGGCGGCAGCATTGAACTCTGGTACAGTTGGGAAACTGCAAAGGTAGAAGATAGTACCTCCTCTGCTTTCCCCAGGTGTCTGGAGAAATGCTCAGCACCCAGAGGTTTGCTGAAAGAACGGTCAGGCCAGCTCCTACAAGACGTCTTCAAATTTCTGGGCAGTTATGGGTGACACGAGAAGAGCTCTAGAGCTGCACACCCGCTTATACGTCTCAAAGCCCCTCACAAAGGAGTTCAGCATCTCAGATCAATCTTTCCTCCTGAAGACTGGCAGCACACCCCTCTTCCCATGTGGCCCACCCTCGTGTACAGGTCATTTACGTGAGCAGAGCCCAGGCATCCACCACACATGCAAGAACGATAAAAAGTGGCAAAGAGAATGAAAGGGCTCAGGGAAGGGACACAGCAGCGCACCAGAATGATGACTTGGTATACACTATTTTGCTATTCAGCCCCTTTGCGAATCTCCGACCAAAACATAGCCCAAGGCAGATACATATTTAATAAAAAGAGCCAGAATAGAAGTCACCACTGCACTTGGGCTCACCTTGGATTGTGCTATTTCATCAGCTCCCTTACAGCAAGTCGGATTCAACAAAAGCTTGGAGCCAAGGCGAGCGTTTAACTGCAAGCACTTTGGGGCAGGGACTGTAACTGTGTGATTCGACACTGCTTTTCCCTACAGACCTCATCGTCTTCTAATTTTAGATGCCTGGGACAGTTTTCGTGCTATGACCTAATAAAAAACGCCGTGCACTGGCAAAGAGCATCTCATTTTTATCGTGGTGGCAGGGACGGGGGCAGGAATCCCTGCGAAGCCTGCATAGGGTGTAAATAGTGTGAGAGCCTCAGCGCCGCGAAGCATCCTTTTTTGACCAGAATATTTCAGTTTCACCTCTCTGAGGAAGGCGTGCGATCTCTGAGCACCCTTCCAGGAGAGCCTAGCAAGGAATGTCAAGTCTGCAAGGCAAAGTCCCTTTAAATAAAAGTGGCTGCTGATGTTAAGATAAGCATCCAAGCAGTAAAAATAATGAAGCTGGCTCTTAAATAATGAGTGCTGATGGCCCCCTCTGCTTGCATTCCTAGTCTAATTACTTAGATGGTTAGCTCAGCCCTGTATGCTTTTCAAACGCTGTCATTTAAAAATGAAAGTTAAATCCACTTGGAGTGGACAGGAACTAATGGGAACTACTGTGCTTTCACATCGCTGCCAGAGGTGAGGGTCCTGCCACGGAGGCCCTTCGCCTCAGTCTTTCCACAGGAAAACATGATTTAAGAACCAAACAAGTAGCCAGCTTATAGATGGAAGAATAGCTCTTTAAGATGGAGGGAAGCTTGAAAATTCAAATCACTGCCTCGCAGGAGACATTTACAGGCTCAGGTTTTGGTGGTGATGCAGGGGAAGGCAGGATGAGCAGCTCCCGATGAAGGAACCCTTCAGCTTCATTCGGCTCCACGGCAGGAAGGAAGAGGAACAGACGATGGTTTTGGTGAAGAGGTCAGTGCCCAGAGTGTTGTACCACCCCTTGCCCCACTGCTGCAAGGGAGGGGCCCACCAGAAGAAAGGCTGCAACCCCACACCCTGCCAGGTTTCTCACACGCGCTCTTCCCATTTCGTTTGGCACCAACATTTTGGCTCCAGAAGCTATCCTGGCAAGAAATTCTTTCCTGAAAATTTTTCACATGCCTTTATACAAAGCTGCCAGAATCATTTATAGCCACTTATCTAACAATATCTGCTTTCCCTTCAGTCATTAAGGAAATAAACAGAGGCTGGAAAAGAGTCAGTATGGAAAAGGGGTCTCTACTTTGGAGAAACAACAGCCTCAGATTACCAGAGACGAGCGAATGCTGCCCTGCCTCAGAAACAGGCTAGCGTGACAACAGTGATGGATTACAGAGAAGGATTGCTTCTCAAAATGACGTCCAATTACTCTTCATACCCAATCAAATTGGTTTTAAGTTATCCCCCAAGTGAAAAAAAACATTCCTGACCTGGAAGAGAAGGCAAGGGCTTTACATGTAAATAAATAATTAGAAATAACCATAGGCTGATGGTGCAGTTGCTGGGGTCTATCAAAGAAAAAACAAGAAAAAGCAGCAGTAACACGTTGCTTTCTGTCTCACATCTGTGAGGATTTTTTTCAAGAACTGTAATTTATGACAGATTGTTTTTATGAGCCAGTAAACAATGATTTATAACATTAATAAGCCAGAATAGGTAAGTTCCCCAAATACAATTCCCTTGTGTACTTCTCCCTAACAGGGATGGAAAAGATTTTCCTTTCGAACACAAAGATCAAACCTCATGAAAACATTAGCGACATCCAGCAACTACAAAAGCAAGTCCTGTGCTTGTCAGGGACACGAGCTCCAGTTGCAGCCTGCCTTTGTCCCTGTCCCTTGCTCGCCCCAGAGCAAGGAGGAGGAGGGAAACGATGGCTGGGCTTGCTCACACATACGAGTCTGCAAAACTAGGGCTCCTGGGTTGGGAGGTGCTTGGGGATGTGCTATGCCTTTTGTAAATAAAGCACCAGCTATACATTTACGTCCCCAGATAAATAATGTATTCATTGCAAGCACTGCATATCTCTGGCACCAATTTTCATGCGTGTAACAACTCCAGACTGCCCCTGACCATTTCAAGAAGGGATTCTGAGGCGGACCTGACAATTATTTTTCTTTTGCAGCCTAGATTTGGAATAAATGGTTTGGAGGAATCCAGAATAACTCCCTTAGCCCTCAAAAAAGCCCCTGCTACCAGCTGGGAGCTCAGACATAAAATGTGGCCATTAATGAAGATGTGCCTCTGCTTCCAGAATGCAATTCGTTAGGAGAGGAGTGAAGGGGAGGGCAAAAAAGGGGGAAATCAAACACAGCTCCCATAATGTTCACAATTACTCTATGAACCAGGAGTCCAGTTCTGGGAAATATGAGCAGTAAATTGCTGAGTGGCTTTCTAATCTAATTATTTCACTTGCAATTCAAATTATTTTCCAATTAAAACCAAGCTAATACATTCTGAAATGTAAATCAGACTCTATTACCTTTTTTAATTGCAGTGCCTATACTATTCCCCTTTTCCCTTTAATTGATAAAATTTCCATACATTCTCCTGCAGTCCTGTAAGGTTATTTCATGCTGGCCTTGCTAGCCTCACCACCCTTCACCTCTGCCCTCGTTTCCACCACTGGGGAGGCCGATGCTCTCTGTTTAATGAAAGCAAAAAGCTGAGAGGAGGCAGCAGAGGAACAGCTCTTTTCTCTTCATGCAACAGTAAAGCTTTCCTGTTGCAGCAGCGCGAAGGTACGGACAAAAGATGCCCATCAGGTGCCAGCTCTTGCCCTAGAAAGAGGGTGTTTGTCCCCGGTCAGTGCAGACCAACTAGCCCTGCTGCAGTTCTCCTGCACTCGACAGCTGCCTTCTTCCGAAAAAAAAAGAAGAGGAAATAAGTACAGAACATTTTGTCCATCGAGCCAGCCCAGGTCAGATATAAATACATAAAGAACGAGCAAGGAAGTCTCTTCTGCAAAGGGAAGCTATTTTCGATTTAGGCAGGGCCCTTTCCAGACTGACAACTTCTGAATAAACTTGCAATGCCTACATTACTTCCCTTTTCTCTCCGATTGACAAAACCCAAGGGCAGAGGTAATCTGCAGGATTAGTTCCTCCCGCATCCTACACTTGTTTCCTTTTTTCCCAAGTTTCTTGCAAGTACCAATACCAATACTAATTTTGAACCCAGCAGCCACCCACGAGTCCCTCCTGCTCCAGGGTGCAGTGTCCCCACCCTCCCCCAGGGCCACCGGTGACTTCTGCAGCAGCTGGGCCACCGGAGCCCCTGTGCAGCAGTGCTGCCCGGGAAGCAGTCGATCACAGCATGCCCACCTTCCCGTAACACCAGCGGAGAAGCACACGGCATTTGTTGTCATTTGCTGTTTTATCCACACAGGATGGGAGCAGACGAAATGGGTGGTAACTGCCCGTTGACTCCGCAGTCCAGGTTTGCGTTAGCCCCAGCCTTCACTCCTGATCCCCACGGATCATAACACGATGGATGGAGCTGAGCAAGCCACGGTGCCGTGAAGTGTGGGGGCTCGTTCCAAAAGTGAGAGGCAGCTCCCACTACCCAGAGGAAAAGCAAGTGAAAATCAGTGAAACCATGTGGGGTTTCACATTCCGTCCGTGTAGGCAGCCCCTCCAGCTGCGATGGGCTATAGTCTTATGTTTTCCCCTTCTTGAGCCAAAAATGTGAATTAAAGGGAAAAAAAGAAAAAAGAAACAAGAATAAAGAGTGGGAGATGTTCAGCCTGGCAGATGGCAACTGTACTGACAACAGCAGCACGAACCCTCACCTTTATCCCACTATTAATGGAATAAATTAATAGAGATTGCAGACGTGGAACGGCTTGCCCTGAATGCAGAAAGCGCTTAATCCAAATTCAGCGTGGATTTATACCTCCCGCAGTCAAACTGCCTTCAGCAGGGCTAATGGAGATGTAAGTCAAAGGGAACTACCTGCCTCTCAGGCACAAATATGCTCTTTTCTGTTGTTTAACTTTTCAGCATTACCTCTTCAGATGCTCTGGGAATTTTCAAAATTCAGCTTCACTTCATTGGGCAAACATCCATACCCTACCTGTGCTTTTCCTACAGTTTGATATTAACATTTGGATTGCTTTGTAGCTTACATCACTGCAACATACTACAAACCATTCTGAGAATACAAATTATTAATGAATTGCCCTCATATATAGACAAAAAAAAATAATTAATGGCATATGGTTCATTTTTTCAGGTTAGTTCTCAAACTGTTTCATCTGAATAAAAAAAAATAAAAATTCTCTAAATATTTTAAGTATTTAATATATATAAAATAAAATATTAAAACTATGTATTTTGCATTTAGATTCTTAAGACAGAGAACAAGCCAGGCTGTTAGAAGGTGGGATGACTTTTGAGTCTGAACTATCAGCACGCTTTGTAATTTGTATGTGGAGATACTTAAAAAAATCCGGCCAGAACATAAAGTTTTCCAGAAATCATCTCAGCAGGCAGGTGTTGATCTTTTATTCCTACAGAAAGTTTTTCAGACTTCTATTTTATTATATTGTTTAAGGACGGTACAGAACAGACCCAAATCTTAGATGTGGAAATCCCCATTTTCAAAGTATTGGGGAAAAAGGAGGAAAAAAAAAGACAAACATCCAACTGGAGGAAATTTTCTTCAAGTATCAAACCTAACATTTTCTTTACATACAGATTCATCTTACCTAGGGCAAACTAATCTCCAGCAGAGCACTGACGATTTTAGTAACCTGTCATAGTCCTCAGGGACTAGTGGGATTTTTATGTGTTTATTAACTCACTGGTAATCTCATCATCATCCAGGTAATCCAGCCTCTCCCTCTCTAGGGTTTCCAGTGGCTAGCTGCAGCTCTCCATGGAACAACCACACTCCTCAAAGCTGCTACGTCCCGTTATGTTTTTTCTCTTCTCAGTTTTAAGCCATGTGTTGCCTGGCATAGCCAGCCCAAAGATGAAATAACACTGCATTCATCCAAACCCCTCCTTCTCAACCGGTTTGCCAACCGTGGGGTGGCTTTGCACTTGCCGTCCTTCCCAGGTACCAATGTGTTCTGTGTTTTATTGCTTTGATCTCTTCAACTCCATTGTACTAGAAACACTTTTCTGAAAGAAGCAGCAAGCATAGGGGCAAGCGTGCAGGGAGGCAGTGAAGAGTTTCGCACTTGGCATTTGAAAACAAGGAGGTTTGAGGGGAAGATCAGAATGGGAATGACCCTGCGCTTCCCTCCTGCTCCAGGATTGCATCACGCACACAATTGCCCATTATGAGGGCTTCTTGGCATGGGGGTCACCATCTCCTCCCCGGTTCTTCCCAATTTCTTCCCCTGTGAGGTGCTGAGGATTTCAGGCGGCCGAAAGGCTCTGGGCAGCTGTGCACAAAGAGAGGACGTCCACCTCGGCAGCTGTCCGCTCCCCAGCGCCGGGGCTCGCACGTAACACCAACCACTCCGTACTCCTTTGTGTGGAGGATGTCCCAGGGCCTGCTTAAAGTAAGAGGTGTAGAAAGAGCATTGGCCCCACAGAGGAAAGTGCAGGCTGGGCCTGTAAAAATTAGAAAAGCGTGGAAAAAGAAAAGATAATGCAGCCTAGACTTTCTCAGCAGCTCCTTGTCAGAATTTGGGGAAATTTTGAAAGGAGATTTTCCTAGAGCTGTCACTGCAGTGAACCTGAACCAGAAATAACTCCACAGCTGTTGCACTGGAAATGCAAGGATTTAAATCAAGAGAGAAGCACTTCCCCTCACTTCAGCATCATGGAGAGTCACAGAGGTATTCTTCTTCCACCCAGGTTTTTCCTGCAGGTTTTCTTCCAGCAAAGGATAACCTAAAAAGTCACCTGCCAACCTCCAAAATCACAAGAGATTTTTTTTTTTTGAGGAATGTATTCAGTTTCTTTTCAATTCAGCTTGTTTTCAGACTCTTTCTTGAAATCCCTTTTTTTTTAAGTTAAAAAGCAGATCCTCCCATGTAGATAGGATGTTAAAAAAAAAAAAAAAAAAAAAAAAGCATTATAAGACTTGATGAAAACGTAAAATGCATCTACACCAATATTTCAGTCGGGCCCTTTTGAGGCAAAACTCCCAGTTGCTTCCACTTGTTCTGTGCTCACATTACAGAGTGGTCTCAGAGTCCATGAACAGGTCACTGAATGGCCCTAAACACGGCTCTCAGGTCGTTGGCACCAACTGATTTACTTTACAGACTGGCTCCCACCAGGCCACAGTGCTTGTTAAGGCACACAGAGCCTCCATCTCCTGGGCTCCCTCATGGGTAGCTTGTTCTCCACTGTCATCCAGCGAGAGTCATTTTACGGTTTGCATCTCTGTGCCCGTGCCTGGAACAGTGCAAGTTTCACCACGCATCTCTTCACATGGGAGGACAAAAGCCCAGGCCTGATTTGTCACATGACCCTTCGTTAAGCGCATTAAAGTGGTAAGAAAATTAACTGAAAGGGTTAATACACATCTGTAACAGGCTATCCTGGTTATGACATTTACCTTCCACGCCACAAGCAAGTTATCCGGTCTCTTCTCCAGAGTAACGATAAATGTCAGCAGAGATCAACAATCATGTATTATAAATACATAATGCATAATTTTTTCCTCCTGCTGTTCTGAAGCACTGAAACTGCTTTAGATGACAGGCATGAAATATTTAGAAACCGTTGGAATAGGATGTTCTGAATCCTCCTAAACTTTTAATAACTTGCAAATTGCGCTGTCACCCACAGGACAGCACCAGGAAGGTGCCAGTGCCAAGCAGCAACAGCCAAAAACCAGCTCCACTTTCGCTGCACCGAGCAGGTACCATTTCCCAGAAAGCAGGCACTGTAGCTGTTGGGTGTCACCTTGTTACACCCAGACAGTTGGGTCTTACACACTAAAGAAAATGTGCGTTAGAATTATCTGAATTCACTAAAATCTTACAGAGAGCTCTCAGTTCAGACGACGTTAACTTCTCACCACCCGGAGAAGCGCGCACAACCCGCACAGGCAGGATCTGCTTTCCAGTAGGCACACATGTGCTAGATAGCTGTTGTTTACTAGGTCATGTTGATTTTGCTTTCAGCTATGTTTTCTTAGGCACCCACATCTCTTCATGTAGGAGTGCCTCAGAAATTACAAAATATTACTCCCACTCAACATGCACTCGTGTATGTATACATTTGGTTTGTGTGTGCATAGCTATAGAGATGCCCACCATAAACAAACATTTGCATCCGAGAGCTTCCAGAAAAACAAAGGCATTTTTCCATCCCTTCACAGGGAAGTACTGCACCTGAAGTGAGGAAGAGCTACAGCCTCACCGCTTCCATCCATCCTCCCCATCACAGAAGCACTCTGGGACCTCAGCTTCTCCGTGCCTCACTTCCAAAGCGACCACACTCAGCACAGCCCTGTGCCACCCCCCTCCTGGGGCAGCTGTAGGAGGAAAAGGGGATCCTGTCCCCACTGAAAGCCTTTCCCTGCAATGCAACTCACTTGCAACTCAGCATTTCCCCACAGAGGGGCCTCCAAACGCACAGATAATTTCACTCTTCTTCCCTGCCTCTGAAGCATCCCTTCTGCTAGCTGTGGAAAAGTCCAGTTTCTTGGAAAGCAGCAGATTCTTAAGATAGGAATTCCTGTTAAGGAAGCTGATCCCGATCAAGCCCTTCCCTTCTGCCCCGACCTCCACCCCAGTTGAGGAAATTCACCTTCCTGGAAATGCCTTGGCTATAAATACAGCCTTAAGAACAGCTTGTGACATTTTTCGCTTTACTACAGAAACTTTCCACTTGCCGAAATCACCCCAACGAAAGCCAGCACAGAATATAAACCAGGGGACGCGGCGCTTTGCCGGAAAAGCAGCACGGGTGGCGGCAGGCGATCCGCTGGTAGACCATTGGCACGGAGCGACCTCGCATGTGAACGTAGGAGACCACAATATAACCTATCCTACGGTTTCCTCCCCTTCCCTGCCACCCCTCGTGCTCCGGTACCCTTCCCCCTCCGCGCTCCCCATTGCGCTGTCACCCCAGGTTTGTTTCATTTCGTAAGCAAGAGCTTACAGAAGCCACTCGGCGGAAGTTATTAACGCCGCTTTGGTATGGGGAAAATCTCATTAACGTCAGCAAAAGGAGGAAGAGTTCTGAAAAGCTCCCAGCTAATTTGCTTTCTTTTAATTTTCTTGCAATTACAGTAAGCAGTGTAGCCCTCTCCCAATAAATGAGTCTTTAGCATTGTGGCAGCAGTCTTCTCCCTGAATCAATTCTCCCTCAAACTTTTAACCCTTCGCTAGATTGCCGGAAAGGAGAAATGACTTGTGTGATGCACCTTCCCAGAACAAACGGAATTCAGACATTTCCAGTAATTTATCCACATGGTGGAAAATCCCTGCTTTGGCTGTGCTTTTTTTTTTTTTTTTTTTTTTTTTTTTGATTTTTGCTTTGCAGTCATCACAGCAGTACCAAGCTGGTGCTTCCCACATCCTTTGCTTGGTATAAATTCAGTTTCTCTTACAGTAAATGCAGTTCCTAAAGGCTGCAATCCAGTTCTTTTCAGAAAAGAGGTTCAGTGTAGCATATCCCACACAGTGGTTGATTTTTAAAACTCGCTGTGTGATCTATTTTCCCTTACTGCTTTGGAAAGTTGAACAGCAACAATTCTATTTCAGACTGCAGCTTATTATTTTTACTCCACTGTAAAAAAAAATCAAATTGAAAACAACCAAAAAAAAAGGAGAATGTTGAAAAATGTTTAAGCATACAGTCTGCAGGGTTTTCCTTTGCTTTGTTTAAAAGAAAATAAAAATAAAAAAGCAGCAAAAATTGTCATCTATATAAAGTAAAATTGGATTGATTTTTCAACCACCAAAAATGTTACAATAAAGTCCAATTCCAAAACTTCATAGTGGCAAGTTTTCAAGTAGAACAGAAAAAAGGTTGGATTTGTTGGTTTTTCTTTTTTTTTTTTTGCTAAAAATTTGGAGAAGTGGAATTGTGGAGGGAAATCATGTTCTGATTAGCCCTAAATGAGATCACTTATTCACATCAAAACAAGTCAGGGAAGTTCAAATACCATTATTATTTGATGTCTCTTTCAGTGAATATCTTTTTTTTTTTTTTTTTTAATTCTCAGCTCTAGATTCATGTAACAATGTTAGCTTTCCATTTTAATTAAGTTTCTAATCATCGAAACTCTAATCCTATCAACCTTAAAATCTAAAAAACTCCCCACCCAAAATAAAGAGGAATCCGTTGTTATTTTTGCCCAGCAGTTTGACCATTTTTCACCCATTCCTGTGGCAGCATGCAACACAAGCAGGGACAGCAAGAGCCCCTGGGAGGGAGCACAACTCCTGCCTGGACTTTTGGAAATGTCTGTACAGGTCCCACCGAACACACCAAAGGTCCAACCTCCCAGCAGAGCACACTGCTGACACTGGGGTGGAGAGAAGGTCTTGGATTAAAGCAGCACGAGAAGTTTCCTGCCTGCAGAATTAACAGGGGCCTCTCCACAAAAAAAAAAAACAACAAAACCAACCTATCTGTCCTGGGGACTTCATAAAGCAAGAGGAAAAAGCCTGTCTTGGCACACGCTATAGTACATGGATTTTTGCAAAGCTCTAATCAGCATACTAGAACATAAGAAAAAAAAACCATTGTATTGATTAAAAATTGTATTACATGGGGAAATTAGGTGGTTAATGAACTGGTGTTTGACTGGACCCTTTGCTGAACGCATTTCAGCAAAGGGAAGCTTCTCACACTGATTTGCATGCTGCAAAAAACCCCACTGCTGCCAAAATTTGAAAACAATTAAGTAGGATCTTTGTTGTCTGTGACAAGAAAAGAAGCCAATAAAGACACATTTTTAGCTTATTTTAAATGATATTTGATGATCACAAGCTTCTTGCATGGATAAACCTCTGTCTGCACAATGAAACATGTGCAGGTGCATGTGCAGGTACGTACATGTACCAAGCCCTGTGCTAAGAAACAACCCCTGCATCATTTATAGCTACTCTACATACCTCATGATGTATGCATGGATGAGCTATACCAAATTCAGGATACTGAAACTGTCTTGTTTGTCCAGGCCTGTCACAATCACATAATTAAGTGATGGCCATAAAGAAATCCTTACTCAAACCAGGGATAGCGGGAGAAGGTTAATTTTCTTGTTTGTTAGAAACATGCCCACCCCATTTACAACTGAAATCCAGGGGCAATGGAGATTTTCAGCACTGAGAAATTAAGAAATCCGAAGTGGGTCAGGAAAAGCAAATTCAAAGGATTTCACTGGAAAGTCACGCACCAAAACCCAGGGTTGGCACCTTGGCAGAAGTCACTGTCAGGAACCAAATGCCAGCTCATGTTTTCCTCTTGGCTATGGAGATATGAAACCATCATAAACACAACTCTTCCTGTCCACTCATCAGTACTCCATCATCAGAGCTGACAGCATTTCAAAATGAACTCTTGTTTAGTCATGAAAATGTAGCGCGCTGAACAACCACATCTTCCGGCGGTGCAGCCACCAGAGGAGAAGTCCCTTCTTGGTACCCCTTACCTCTCAGGAACTAGAGCTCCTCAGCCGACAGGAGCATTAGAAAACCCCTTCTCTTGCAGTCAGAAATTTCTGCACTCACTCAAACACCAGGCTTGCTGTGCTCCTAACAAAGTTGTGTTCAAAACAAACGTTGGCATGTGCATTTATGTGAAATGACTGAATGGCCCTGCAGGTTCATAAAACATTCTGGAGTCTTTCAAATACAACTAGAGCCATTGGTTTGAACCCAACCCGTATCAGTGGTGTCTGAAACCAGCTGCAGCTGGAAGACTGCTGGTGTGCTATCTCATAGTTGGGAGTATTGCTCTAACTCCTGGAAGATAAATATACATGCTGTTTGGGGTACTTTGCACAGAGAGGTCAAGGCTCGGAAAGGAATGAATTTTTAACTTCCTTTTCATGTATGCTGCTTGTCCCACCAATGCAGTCTGCAATGGTAGCTGGCAGGCTCTTTAAGTAGATAAAAGGTTTTTCATGGATCGTGATAAACCCTCCACAGCTAAGTTGTCATTGAAAATATCTTCCATGTTACCATTTCATACAGTCTCACAAACCGTCTACCACAGCCTCTTGAGCCAGGGCTTACAGATGATGCTGATGTCTCCAAGAGAAGACACTGGAACAGTCCATTTCTCCCACACCACTTAATAAAATCCTGCTAATGTTAAAACTGAAAATCATCCCTGAAGAAGTAATAATAAAAAAAAAAAAACAAAAACCCAGCACCATCCATCTCTAGTCTGCCCTTCCCTTCATCTCCCAAGGCCATGATCAATTCTGCCAGTCAAGTTTCTCATGACAGCTCAACATTAGTAAACTCATTCCTCCATGAAAGATAAAAATGAATAACAAAAATTCCCCATCCCACTTGTTTGTGTACAAACACTTAGCTTGAAGAAAGCAAAACCGCATTCCTGCTACTATAGCTCCCTCTGAAACTCACTTCTGAAAGCAAAGATCTCTGACTAGGCCACAGTGAGACTGCCCCTCAAGACAGGGAAAACCCCATTGTAAAGTCATATCAAACTAAAGGACGGTCCAGATTAAACCTCGTTTTACTGGGATCTTCAAACCTACTGCCACTCAAAACAGTCTTTTAGCCCATTTTTACAGCCTCATGCTGACCACCTTAAAAATCTTATTAACCTGATGAAAAGTGCTCCCTAGGCCCTACTTTCTAAACAGTACGGAGCTGCTCATCACCTCTTACCAAAGTGACAGAGAAATAGAGTGATCCTCCCCGTGTGAGTTACAGGCTTTGCCCCCGCCTCGCTGAGGCGGCAAACCCTGCTGGCTCGCTCCCGTTCACACAGCCCTGCACATGCTCAATAACACCATTGATTTTGTTTGTGCAGGCAGAGAGAATCCAATTTTAAAAAGCCACATTGATTCCCACCCATTAAAAACAGAGCAAGCTGCAGTATTTGCTAAATGGATAGAAAAAGACTGAGGTCAGGCTGGAGGGGTGGGAATAATGTCATTACCCTGAGCTCGTTCTGAAGGACGGAGAACCACAAAAACAGACAATAAAACAGTAACCATTTGACTTCGCGTTATTTGTCGTCGTTTCTAAATTACAAAAATAGCAATTCAACAACAAGGGAGTGCCCAGGCGCAGAGAAAAGGGATGCACAACGGAAGGCATCCAAGAGCGTGTAGCTGTCATTAGTTGCATTTGGAGCATGAAGGCACACGCGCACGCAGCGAGAGGGGGAACTGAGAGAGTATCTGCGAGGGTCCTGTCTGTTTTTCAGTTCTTTGTTTTAGCACATTAAACAAACAGAGCCATCGCACAGGTCACCGAGGACCTTCCTTCTGCGACTGCAGCCCCAGCTGCACTGAACACAAAAACTATTATTATTCTCTAATGGCTGCACCTTTTGGACAATGATTCAGTGTTTGTTTTTTTTTTTCCTCCTCCCTTTGTGCAGTGCCACTTAGTCTTTTGCTTCATTTTATGTTTTATTCGCACACTCTTGAAATCTTCATGTAGTGACTAAAATTTCATCAGGAAGCCTTAAGTAGGAGCCCCCAGTCCCCCCTCCTTTTTCTAACCATAGTGAGCAGCTAAGTAGGTACTGGGCATATATTGGTGCTGCCGCAGCAGCGACGGGGTGGGAGAAGCTGTGGGTGGAGAGGGAAATGGTGCTGCAGCCCTGGGGGTGCTTCCTCATCCCAGATCTAGGACCAGGAGCTACAGGCAGTACCGACGTACAGCACCACAGCTCCTCGGTCCCAGAGCACAGACACCCCACGCTCGATGCGGTGGCTGTGCTTCAGCTCCACACTGTGTACCACCTGACCACGAGCCTGCCCGCGCGTTGCCGAGCAGTCACTCATCTCTTCAGCTTCAGTCTGATGATGTGAACAGGCAAGTGCTTGCTAGCATTAGCGAGGCTTTCATAATTGGTCCCAGCTGGTTAGTTGTAACATGCCTTGTTGTTGAGCAACTACCTACTAACGCTGTCAGACATCCTCTGGTTGCATAAGGAGGGTTAGTATCATTATTAATTACGGTCTGCCACTGGCCTGTGCCATGCTCCGCAGATAAGAAAGCCTTTAAGCTCCTGGTCAGTCAAAGCCTCGTTGAAAAATCTTGCGCCAGCTTCAAGGAAAGCAAGCTCAGACTGTAGCCGCAGCAGCCTCCTGCCCTTTCTACCATGCTATGGTTCCTGCAGCGCCTCGGTCCTCTCTCCCTTCTGGCTGCCACAGGGTCTGCTGCCAAGCCAAGGCCAGCTAGGTGCCCGTCCTCCTGCCGCCGCGCCAGCCAGCACGCAGGAACCCTGACTCACTGGAGAGGTACATGGGTATGCACAATGAGAGCACGGCAGATACTTCAAAGCATCGTGAAGAAACGTACCCCGGTGCCCAGCCACTCCGCCGAAGAAAACCAGGATGGCAACAAATATTATAGTGTGGCACAGCTTCAGGGATAACGTAAAAGCTAAGCAAGGCAACGCAGTATCAAGCAAATGCATTGTTCCTGGTGTGGAAGGGAAATGCAACAATTTAGATCTCTCAAGAGGCAAAAGCATGGGGGAAATATACTGGAAGTGGCTACTTCACAAGCTACTTGAGCATACCAATGGCTCTGAAAACTTAAGTCAAAGCTTGCAACCATCCCCACTACCCCAGTCCTCCCTCGCCATGCAATTTGATCTGTGCAGTACAGAAGGTCAGGGGCATTTTCTGCAGAAAACCAAGCAGCACTCCCTTCTTTCTGCCCTGTAACTGGGCTGCCACGACAGCCCCCTTACAAAAGTAATGATTATAGTTATATTCTACACAGGATTCTTACACGACTTACAACGCCATTTTGTGGCCAGTAATCAGCTCCCGCAGCCCCAGGCTAAGGTAAAAGCTGTAAGTGTGTCTTAGGAGCTAGAGCTCCAGAGTTGCTCAAAAGCACAGACCCTGAACTGGAAATGAGTCTCTTCAAATCCCACATTTAAGACCACGTCACAGAACTGGGATGTGAGGAGTGGCCCACGTGGCTCTATCAGCTGTCTAGAGTAACACTGGCCTTTGCAGTTTTCACGTGAACCAACCTCTCATCCTTTGGGTTTTGCTCCTGCTTCTTCTCTCACCGACTTCTACTTTGGCTGTCCTTCAGAGCCTGAGAAGGGGATCAAGGCTGCTAGGAAAATGCCCTGACAACTTATAGGTGGACCAGGCACTGCCGTGCTCCTGAAGCTGCCAGAGAGAAGTGGTTGGGGATTCTTCACCTCTCTCATGAGGAGGGTGAAGGCCTGGGCTCGTTCAAGGTCCATGTGACAGACAACAGCCCACTAAAGTGAGTGGGTTGTCAACTGTGTCTCGACACCCAGCTGCCAAATGCTGCAGATGGGTCCTTCTTCTAAGATGTGAGCTATCTCCCCATGCATGCCCAGTGCCTCCACCACACAGGAATACACTGCAACGCTTCATACCCATTACCACCGTTCCTCATTTTAGTGTAGCAATTCGACACATGCTTTAACATTACCATGTCTCTCAAAGCCAAGAGAGCTTAAGGTTAGTTTCTTTTGCTAGATCATAGGTACTGATGCTGGAGGGTAATTCTCTAAACCCAACATAAATGTTTAAAGTTTATTCCCAAAGGATTTATGTAGACATAAATATACAGATTAAAAACAAGCAAGACTTTGGGAGCTTTTTATTACCTTCTAAAGTAGCCAGGCACTTAGATATTTTATCTCTCTTTTGTATCTGCTTTCTTCCAACTGCACAGTTCAGAGACTTCATACAGATCAGAGGCAAAGTTCAGACTAACACTGACAATTTCATTAAAAAAAGGGGGAAAAGAGAGACAACTGTATTTTCTTACGTTCTCTGCTCTTTTATTGCTATTTTCAAAATGAAGAACAGACCCTATCAAAGTGCTACGGGCTGAAAACATAACTCTATAAATGATATAGGAAACCCGACTTTGTGCCAATCCATTTTTATAATCTCTTTGTGGCCATAACAAAGCAGAGAACAAGAGCTAAACAATAAAGAAAAAAGAATAATTTCAACTTTTTTTTTTTTTTTGCTGCAAATAATGTCGGTGACAATAACAAGAATCCATTCAAAAGACAGAACCTTATCTTCCAACCCAGTTAACATGCCTTCCTTTCTCTTGCTCATTATATATCTTGCACATCAAGGTGTATTTTGACCTCACCTACAAAGGAACACGTTTGGAGACACCACATCTCTGTACACATATTGGCACTGTTAACTAAAATCCAGCCCGTGCCACCTTTCTTTTCTCTGGTCCTTCACACAGCTGCCAAGAGGAGACAGGTTATCATGTGATCCTCCAGAAAAGCATCTCCAGCAACAACAACATGGCTATCTTCTGCCTTTGCAGGGTTGCTTCTGCTCATGCAACTCTCCAGAATCCAGTCCGGTAATTTAAACGGCTAACAATGGCAGGAGCTGTATTTTTGACAATTACGAGGCTGAGATTGCTTAGGTATGCTTTTATTTTTGATACAGGCCTTCATCATTACTTCCTTTTACCTGCTGAAATCAACTGGCAGTATTTCATCATTAACTTTAGCATAGTAACTAGCAAATTCAGCTAGCCTCAGCTGAACCTGTTTACGTTTTAGATTTCATCTATCCCTCTTAATATTGTTGTGAGGGTCAAAGACATACTCCATTTTCCTCTTGGATGGTTATTCTCTGTTTGCAGTCCCCCACTGGCAAGTAAAACACTCTTAAAGACAAAATAAATTGAAACTTTTTTTTAACCACCAGATACTCCTTCCACTCGACTACCCTGGACTTTCTTCCGAGTGCACAGCTCTGCATGGAAGCAACTAGTTGAAACACAAATTCTTACCACTGTGGATCTGAAAAAGGCCATCAGCTTTCCTTCTGTACACCAGCTGTCACATTAACGTGCATGCTAGCCCTCGCGGTCACGTGCACCATTATACTCTCTATTACTCTTTTGTTTAAGGGCCTCAGCCACAAAAATCTTTATGTGTTAGGTGCTGTAAACACAGCCCTGCTTCAGAAAACACAGCATCCAAGGAGAACAGCATAAGGCAAATGGTGACACACACCTACAGCTAGGCTGGAAAGGACGGGGAGAAAAAATGGTGTTGCTCAGCAGTACCACCAGAAGTGATCTAATCGTACGATCTGCAGTTAAAACACAACTCATTACAGTACTGCTCCTCCTGTCGTCAAGTTAACGGAAACATTGCTAACTTTTCCTTGAATGCCTCTACACGAGCACGAGCATCAGCTGCTGGAACAGACGATTCTCCTCCTTCTCTAAAGGCTTCAGCTGGTGAGCTTCCTGGGCTTGGGAGCTGTGCAAGTCACCAGTTATCCGAAAAGCATCCTAAACCACCCATAAAGGCAGAAATTCAGTGATTACACTACAAAGCTTTTGGTATTTTTAATGTCTCACCAGGCCTGGGGTACTACGCTCGCACTTGGGAACTTCTGCTTCAAACCAGCTACAAATGGCAGTGGTTGGCAAAAAAAAAAAAAAACAAACCAAAAAACAGTGTTAACCCAGCTCTTTGAACCATAGAGTTTTTGGTTCAGAATCACTTCAGTCAGTTTTAGGCCAAATCCCACACATCCACCCTGCCTCTGGCCTGGAGCGGGAGCCTTTGGAGACAGACAGTAGTTTTGGTAGTGGGTACAAGTCTGCCACTCCCTGGCTAATGCAAACCAGCAGATGCAGGGACAGAGGGGACAGAACCTCAACATGCACCCAAGCACTGATCCCATGCAGTCACAGCAAAATAAAGGCAAAACCTGTCAGCACAAAATAACTCATGTCTGTGCAAAGTAAAACAATGGCTGTGATTACTTCTGTCCTTCAATAAGTAGAAGACAGAGCTCAAGCTGCCACACAGGGACTCACAGATTACTTTCCAGCCCATCATAGAAGCACACTGTCCTGGTTGGAAATCGGCTGTCTCTGGTTTTAAAGTCTCCAGACAGCGAGAAGGGTGAAATCTCATCTTCTTTCCTCCCACATCTTTCCTTATATGGGGAACAGCGACTTCCAGGTAGTCATTGCCTGTAAGAGGATTTCTCCTCTGCTCTTCCCCTCTCTCAGTTCCTAGAGCCACTTCCCTTCTATTTATTCCTCTTAGAACTGAACATTTCTCACAGTATATATATGCATGCCTCTCTTCTGCCTTTTTTTTTTCCTTCTAAAGCACCACAGAATAACCGTTGTGTATATATATATATTCTGGCATAAAAGGCAAAGGACATTTCCTTGACCTTCCTCCTTAAACAGGTAACAGCTGTGGCTCTAACTCAGCTTAAGTCAGGCCACAAGATTAGTGCTTTTCAAGCAAGGTAACCAGTCTCAACTGCTTGAGAGTTGCTCCTTTTCCCCAGTGTAACCCGAAGAAGGAGGTAGCTGCTGAGCCCCGACCTGAGAATTAGGTGCCTTTACATTAGCTTAGGCTAATTTGAAGCATGAGTGCAAGTGGCTCGAGAAGTCAAGACAGAAACTTCAGGGGCTGAAATCACAGCATTCGGGGGTCTGAAGCTGGGGAATATATAACTCCATGCTAATCTTTAGGTAATTTCGCTGTTCTGGTAATGACTCATTCGTTTATAAACTAACGTCAGTCACTTTTCTAACCTCATTGCCAATAAGCAGCAGAGCAGAAACACTTTCCAATCAGAAAATACTCTTCAGTATAATACAGCTTTTCAGTCCCACCGTGCTGGGGCCTAAAATTTGTGAACCTAATGAATGCATAGCTGTATGCTGTAAGCTTCCTTCATGTTACACTTAAATCTCTTGCCTGTAGTGAGCAAACGTACAGGGGAAGGGAAAAACCTGACAGGATTTAAATACGTGGTACTTGAGCAAGGCATCCCCGAAATCCTGTGCAAACGGTGTTGGTAATGCTGCTTTTTCATATTCAGAAGAGCAGATGATGAATCTCGCTACTTGTAATTCATCTTATTTTCACACTTGGAGCACTGATCTCAGGCCAACAGCCCCTCACCTTGTTCTGCTCCTTAGCAGCCACCACTGCCCTTAGCCAGCTACTGCCCTGACCCAAACAGGCATTGAAATAAGCGGAGAAAGACATGGAAAATCATACTGTAGTGTGTGACTGCAGTGCATTCTCCTCCGATGGCCACCTAGTGCTGGAGTAACGGTCTCTGGGTCACCACACTGCTGTTTCTATGAGCTGCTGCTGCTGTTCTGTCATCGGAGCTGAAAAAAAGAGCACCCTTTCCCCACTCCGTTTCCTTTGCGCTTGGCGAGGAAGCGACTTGAGTGGGAGGAGAGAAAGGAGAGCAAACAGAAAACCACAGAAGTAAGCAACTAGGAGCAGAGATCAAACTTTATATCTTTTGTATACACGCAAACAGCAGATTCCAGTTGCAGCCAGCCCTTGTTCTAGCCCCACTAATCGTAGCGTCACTCACAAGTAGCACTGTAGAAGCAACTGCTCGTCACCGTACTGAGCGAGGTTATTTCCCAGCCACTGGTCTGAGCACAGGTATCTTTACCAAAAGACAGTATGTCTTTTATGTACAACAGAGATGGAGTCTGAAACGCTACAGCCAATAGCTGCAACAGTGGGGGTTTGATTTCTCTTAGGTAAATACCTCTTTTTAAGTAAAACAAGCTAGCCATTTGTAGCTGTTTCAGACCTGCCCTGGTACAGTAAATATGAGAGTGACCTTGATTTTTCATACAATTTCACCAGGCTGCAGCCTTAAAGGGACTTAGTGTGCTTATAAAGCTTGAGAAAAGAAAAATAGACAGCAGGAAATCCTGTGACAGGCTGTTTTGGTGATCATGGGAGAGAGACTGTAGTAAGAGAAAAAAAATAACACCAAAAAAAACCCCTAAACACAACACCACCTGTGCCCAACCTGCAACTGGGGAGACTGGGACTTCTAAGCCTCTCACTGATCCTCCTGGCATTACCAAAATTACTCCGGCAGCAAGGGCAGATATGGTAGGGATCAGTTTAGGGTTCAGTGCTGTGTTGAAAAAAAAAAAGAAGTTAACAGATGTTTATGTCAGGAGTACCCAGATGACTTCAGGTAGCAGTAAGAAGACAGGTTATGGGGTGTATTTGCACGCTGCCTCCTCTCTGCAAACCCTCTTGAAAGCACATGGGAACTCCAGCTCAGCCACACTTGAGGCATATTTGTTTCCAAACCAGAAAGTGTTGCTTTTGGGGAGGTCAGCTGCAGGTCTGGGACTGTGTGGCACTGGGTGGTGTGAATGCCCATGGAGAGAAGGTGTGCTTAAATGGGAAAGTTCTGGGGGGAGAAAGGGTGGAGGGGAAGTGGGAAGAGGAGTGTGGTTCTCCAAAATCATGGATCTCCAGAGCTGATGTGCAGAAGGGTGAGGTGAGCTGCCACAGCGTGCAGCTTGATTTTCCACCACTCAGACATGGATAAGCCAAAAGGAAGCAGCACAAGACTTCTCCCCCTCCTCAGGCCAAGTGCAACATCTCTTTGCTGGGGAAAGCCTTCCTGTTGGGTTCCTGGCAACCAGCCCTTTGTTACAAATATTCTTGGGCCTTGAGGCACATAACTGGGCAAATTTTATCCGTTCAGTTAATAAATAAACAAAGCCCTCCTGTGACAGCCTTTCTGACTCCACACAGGGATGCAAGGCTACTCTCGAAGTGAGGCCAGCGTCATGTGCTGGAGCTGGGCAAGGAGATGCTGCAGCATCACAGGGAAAGGGGCAGATCACTACCTTTGACAAGATAAAGGAGGAGCTGGCATGTCTACTCAGAGCAAAATAAAAAACACCTAAGGAAATGGTAAGAAAGTTTCAGTATAGAAAATTCTAGGGAGAGTCCGATCTGAAAAGATTGTTTAGGGTGAAATATAGGCTTTTCTCTTTTAAATTAGACCTCAGAAAGGGAGTTATTTTGGAGTATACAGCATGTATCTTCTGTTGGATGCACCACAGTCACAATGCTGGTTTACCATCCCTGCTCTGGCATGATTCATACAGAAAGGAACCTGGCAAAGAACTATCTTTGCTTAAGTTTTGTAAAACCAAAAACCAACCTGGCCTGACTATCACACAGATGGGACAAAGCCAAAAACTTTCAGCTGAATGTCTGTTCCCTTCCAAGACTTGGTGGTCTGGATACAATGAAACTGAGATCCAATTAATCCTGGTGTTGGTATTGCAAAAAAGAATTCTGCTGAATTTTAGTTCTGAAAAAAACAACTCCAAATTCCAAATGTCCTTGGGAAGGAAATGAAGAACTGCTTAAAATAGTATAGCTTGAAGTCTCTTCTCCTCCACGAAGTCTTCTACAATGTACTGCCTGTTCTGCAGGTCTATAGTCCTACCAGGCACGATCATCACTAAGTGAAACCGAGCTTAGACTTCAGCGATGAACTTGGTGGTTTCAATCCAGTCTCTAGAAGAAACATTCCTCCTTAAACCATCTAGCTGTCCCATTCTTTACCTTGGAGAGGCAGAGTCAGTAAAGCAGTGAATGTTGCAGGTAGGACTGAAACAGACTGACAGAGCAATGGGGCTCCCACAGCTGCAAAAGCAGTCAAGTCTGAGATAGAGATGTTTTTGCAAGTCCGGAATGGCAGAGGATTTTGAAATGTAAGTGCACAAACACTGTTATACAAGGAGGTAACAGATGCCAACTCACTGAGTAAACTAATAAGCACAGCCTATCCCTGGCTGCCATTACTACTGCCTCATTTAAAGGGCAGTTTTGGCCAGAATGACGTGTGCTCTGAGTCACACAATGGGGAAGAGGTTGTGACACTATTCAGGAATCCAGCTTCCTTTGGCTCCCTATCAGCATGGCAAGAGGACTGACACCTGTCATGGCATGATGTACACGTGTGGCAAGACGGATCCAGTTTAGTTCCCTGCATCTCTCAGGACCCACACTCACCCAGCTAAGCATGTACAGCCAGTTAAAAAACACACCTGCACTCAGCTTCACTATACACTCCGTACGTGCAGCTGACACCATGCATGTAGGTCTTTATGCCTGCATATTTTCTTGCAATGTCTGAAATTAGACTGATAAACACCTCTTCAAACTGATACTCAGCTTCATTCTCTGTTATCCAAACATTTCATCAAAGGCCACTTAGCTACAAAGCAGACACGTCAACCCATGGCCAGACACGCTACATACCAAAGCCTTTTGAAAACAAGGCACCAGAACTACATTTATCCCTTAATAGTCCAGGGGTGACAGCCATTATTTTACATCTGCAATATTTTGCAAATTCTAAAATACTTAAATATCATAAGGTGATTATGCCATTAATTAGTGAAACGCATTCATCCCTGGGGTGCAACAGAGCAGCCATTTCAGCTGAGCAGCACAGAAAAGCCAAGAGAGGGGGCAAGGCAGCTTGGTGGTAGTGCCCCCAGGAGAAGCTCTCCTGCTCCAAGTGTCCCAGTACTGCCACCCCACGCTAGGGAACCTCTCTGGTTCCAGCAAGGGAGGACTGCAGGTTTACTCACCACCCCAACCACCCCCTGTCCCAGAGCGTAGTACCCCCTCATCCACCTGGGTGCATGTACGTGGGCTCTAATGGAGGGAGCGTCTGCTGCAGCCTGAGCTCTGCATTTCTCAAGATGTGGGGTTTCCCAGGAAGCTGTTCATATACAGATTATCAACCCAGAGGAGATCTCTCTGGTCATTCATCCCTCTGACCTCCTGCAAAACGAAGTTCACAAAACCTACCCCAATGACCTCCCCTTCAAACTGCAGCATAAAACAGAAAAGGGAAAAATAAAATCCCATGAAGATACCCTGTGACGCAGCAGCTGTCTCAGCTTTTTGATCGGTTGCTCTGTGAACAGGGCTTCATTTCTAGCCTAAGCATGTCTGGCTAAAACTACCAGCTGCAAAGCCTTGCTCCTACACTGCAAGCTGGGCAGAGCAGCTCTCCATCGGCAGCTTCGGTTCCTCACACAGACCATGGCTGTGTCACCATGTACCTCCTTCGAGTGTCACTGATCAAGCCCAGGCCGACTCAGCTGGTGACAAGTGACAAGATGAAGGACTATGGTGACTGGGGGGCAGGCTGGGACCACTGTCCCAAACAAGGAGGAATGCTTGGATGGCAATCAGCTGAGTCCTACAAGTGCAGGCTGAGGAAGTTACATGAGAAACGCTTTGCTGGTGCAGGCCTGGTGGGCGAGAAGACCTTATCCCTAGTTCCCAGTCTGCGCTGGGGTTGCTCCCTTTAGTAAAGGACTCAGGGCATTAGGCTCTCACAAGGGCCGTGACGCCCTTTGTCATTTCGGTGCAGAGCCAGTGGCAGGGCCCAGGGTGCCCGCTGTCCCCACACCCTGCCAGGCTCTGGCTGGTGCCCATGCCCTTCACCAGAGGCACAGGCCTGGGGCAGGCATGGGGGATGTAAGGGTGCTGCCCTCCCAGAGGGGTCCCCTCACAGGCCAGGGGGTGTTCCTGCAAGGCCCACCTTAGCCTGGCATGCCCTGCCTCTCTCAGGCCCCTTTACAGTCAGGAGCAAGGGGGAAAATCTCCAGATTTTTCTCCCTCCAGATCCTGCCAGAGAGAACTGGCTTAGCCTGACAGAAAGATCTCTGGTGGGACAGAGAGGTCCTGACGTTGGGGTGCCCAGTGATGACCCCCGAGCTGCGCCAGCAGTGCAATACCAAGTCTGTTCCTCTCACAAGAAATTGGACTGAGGGATTCAGTTCATCTTCAGGCCACGTTACATGGCAGCAATGGCAACACTAAAGTCTGCAGGCAGCCCTGGAACTGTCTTAGCTTATGCTGGGCTATGTAAATATGGGCCAAGCAAGAGCATGGAGTTTGTTTAAAGACACTTCTGTCTCCCACCTCTGGGAGAAGAAAATGGACCTATTATTTACAGGAAGACAAAAGGCCTTATGTTGCTCTGAGAATGAGCAGGATCCCACACAACTTTCCTCACTTGAAAGGATTTGGCCATCACATTCTTGAGAGTAATGTTAAACAAAAAAAAAAAACAAAACAAAAAAAAACAGGGAAAAGAAAAAGCAAGTTGTTAATAAAATATGGGCACAACCTGGGATTTTGTTCCCAAAAGCCCATGTTAAAAAAACCTCCAGCTAAGAGCCGACCCCTGCATTATATTCCCCACCACTCTGCCTCTTATTCCCGTAAATGCACAGGGCTTCTGTCACTTCTTTGGCATGCCTGCTTAAGAGTCTGAGAGGTTTTACTCCAAGGAAGCTTTTCCATCACATTCAGCTTAAATGTGCCATTTCTTGAAGTCATTCCCTTGTCTTTTATACTCTAGCAGGCAAAACAAGTGTAAATTAAATGGAAGACACATGAAATCTTTATAAAGCCCTGTGTTGCCCTAGCATGAAGGTTCCTTCTCTTTGGAGTGGAATGAATCTTTACTCTGTGCTGTATTTTTCCCCATCAGAAAATGAAGAAGAATATACATTTTCCTCATGACTTGAATTTAGCTTCATCAGCAGCCCCCTGCTGATGTAATTCAACCCAACAAGATTTTTCTTTTTCTTATTTTTTCCCCCGGTGAGCTGCTGCCCCTTTTCCCCTCCTCCCAGCAACTCAGGCATGGAAAACAAGAGAGGAATTAGACAGACAGAACTTATTATCTAACAAGCTGCAACTTCAGACCAGGCAGGAATAACATTTAAAATATGAAAAGCAAATTTTATCAAGCCTTTTCCTCCCCAGAGACTGCCACAAAAATATTCCCTGTTTGTCACTGAGAATGAACCATTTTTCTCTTTCTTTTCTGCTTTCTGTCACATATTTCATTTTGGCTGCCCCTTCTGTCTTTCTGCTAGGGACCTAGGCTGCTAATGCAGAATCACAGATAACTCAACAACAAAATGCCTGTATTATCTTCTTTTTTTTTTTTTTTCCCCTTCTAGTCTGCCAGGTAATTGCAACCCTAAAAGCTTCTGCATATTTACCACAGAAACATGTCTCTCCTGGAGGATGGACTGTCATCAGGTAGAATATTTCTTTTAATAAGCCTTTTCTGAGGTACAAACTAGGGTTGCGGATTTTTTTCTGGCCTCCTTCAAAGCAAAGGACAAGCAGATAAAAATCAGCTACTGCACTGCCGAACTGCCAAAGTTCCTGTTCCTGTGAAAATTAACTCTTTCCAAGTTCAGAGCTCAGCTGGGCTTTGCCACTGTGATGTTTATGAAGTAGGAAAAGGGTCTGTTACCAAGTCATGGTGTTTTCTTGTCCCCAGCCTCCCCATCTATAAGACAGATTTCTTCCCTGTTTACAAACAGAGCAACCACCCTGCTTTTCTGTAACCCATCTGATGAGCTGTGGATGCTGCCAGTGCCAGGATTGATTTTTGTCAAATTGGTCATCAAGAAGGATCACATTTTCTCTCTTCGCCCCTGTTTCACAGAACTACAACAACAAAAACATGGCCTGAACATTTCTAAATTCTGCTATTATCTAAAGACAAATTCCCTTGTTTTTCTCCCCTATTTTCCCCCATCCCTGAGTTAGCAGTTTTCTTGGTCCTTGGGATATTGAATGAAGCTGACTGGCACCAAAGAGAGAATCTGAGGAGAACATCTACAGAGAAAGTTTGTGTCTTGAGTCAAGACAGAGGGAGAGGATGACCTTCCAGCGGTTATGAAAAGAGGCTGCTTTGCTGAAACTGTTCAACAGACTCAAGGGGGAAACAGCTGGTTCACACATTTTGCTTCGGGTGTGCCTACACAGAGGTCAGAACTCCATCCTAGCACACAACATACCTGTAGTTGAAAGCACTGTGAGTGGGAATCAACTGTCCACCACAGGTCCTCAGTCCAACACCAAATTACTGACAACACTCATTCATCCCTACCATCCCTACCAGCTTTCCACATGGAGAAAGGTGTTTCCAGCCTGGCCAAGCTGCCCGCTCACCTGGAGCAGAGCCAACAGGAGCCAGCCAGAATACTCCCATTGACTCTAGTAAGCTCCACAGCCTGTGTGAAAACTACTTGTTGACAAAGCATCTTCTGCATTCATATAGTTTTCCTGTGGGCCAACCTTATTCTTGTAAAGTCCCTGGTTTCACATATGAACGAAGACTGGAAGACACAGCTGAAATATGGATGGATTATTTAGGTTAAGGTCTTTCTGAAACCAAAAACCTACTTACATTGACTTGGAAAGGAAATGAGGACTCTTCAGATCCATTCTCTCTTCTGGAAATAGTTCCAGAGAGAATGAAGGACTGACAGAGCTGAAAGTCTTTCTAAATTGTAACTGGCAAACTCTGCTTTTACAACATTTTATGACTATCTGCAAATTTACAATGGTTTTCAATGCAAGTAAACTCCAAGAGGTTAGGATACCATTCTTCTCTCACCAACAAGCCATTCTAAGAGCCATCTCAGTTTAGCATTAAGTGATGACTCTCACTCCTTTATAGGAATTTAGGAAAATTCCCATAGGTAAAATACTTCTCCTAATCATGTTACATAAGCCCAGTCTCTTACCTGTAGTATCTGGATTGAAGGTAGGTAGAACACACAGCTTTAGACACATGGCTAGCTGAACCAAAGTCTATGACCTTGACCCTATATGGCTGTCGAGATGGGTCTACCAGCATGATGTTCTCTGGCTTGAGGTCAGCATGAATCAGTCCCAGGCTTTTCAGCTTCATTAGGGCAGTCGCTACTTGCTGGAGAATTGGTCGAATGTACTTAAGGGGCAAGGGACTGAATTTGTTTTGTTTTAGGAAATCATAGAGGTTCTGTTCCAACATTTCAAAGACCAAGCACGTGTGATTCTTGTGCTGGAAGCACTCATACGCGCGGACAAAGTTGTAGTCATCTGCACTTTCTGTGCTCAGCCGAGCCAGGATGCTCACTTCAATCTGGCCTTGCCGGGCATAGGAAGGATGGTTCTTTAGGATCTTGATAGCCACAATCTCATTGGTGCCACGTTTCCAGCATTTGACTACTTGTCCAAAGGTTCCACGGCCAAGAAACTCTAACACTTCATACGTGTTGGTCATGGAACAGAGCACCTCATGTTGCACCAGCTGGTAATCCCCTTCGCTGTTGGAGCCACTGTTTTTGGAAGTGGCCGTGGAGGTGGTAGCGGTGGCTACAGTGGCCCCACTGGCATTGTTCTGAATCATTGGTGGATGCTCTTCGATGATCTGCACGCTGCTTGTGTTCTCGATCTCCTCACTTTTACGCTTAAGTCCACATTTTTGGTAGGTGTCCAGAAGGCTCACAGTGCTGCGACGCATCAGGTTGTGTGGCCCGCCCAGTGTTTGCCCAGACACTGCAACCACACCAGAAGTGCTGTTGGCGGATGTCACCACGATGTGCCCCGTGCTTGCTGGGAAGATGATGGTCTGTTCGTAAGGGATGCTTGGATTGGGGATCTGGAGGGAGGCGTTGACGGCTGCTGCGGCGGCTGCTTGGGAGGACTGCACGTTCTTGCTCTGGCTGTAGACTTTGCTGTGTGTGCCGTACCCAGTCATATCCCAGTTCGAACTTGGCTCCACTTTCAGTTTCTTCACGCTACAGAAGGCACTTGACTGAAGGGTGTGAGGAGAGAAAACTTGCACATGCGAGGCCATACCTGCAATACAACACCAGAGTGAAACCACAGTGTCAAGATACCTTCCCCAGCTTTTTTCATTTGTTTAGTGGCAGGAAAGGAAAACAGGATACAGACTTCAGATACAGCACACACACACACAAAAATCAAGTTCTTCCAGAAATATGTTTTCAACACAAATAAAATATTATGCTCTAAAATAAATCATTACCTTGATTGAACTATACTAACAGCAACCAAGATTCCTGCTCTCTTGCTCTCCGCCTTTTCATTTTTAGTAACAGGAACACAAATATTTTTATCTCCTCTGCCTGAATGCCTATTCCCATTGTCTCCAGGAATATCTCTAGCTCTCAGGAAGAACTGATGTTAAATACCGCAAAGCATTCTGCCTATGGGGCCAAATCTCAAATTCCCAGGCTCATCCTACATGAAACAGTTTGGTGGATCTGACTTAAGCCCTCCGTTTATCCCCACAAAACCACTACGTAGCTTCTGGCCTGCAGAGAGCCAGGACAGGACCAGGAGATGATACACCGTGACAAAATGGAGGTGTGCGGACAAAGTTGAGGAGCCAGGGCAGAAGCAGCAGATGATGTTTCAGGTTGCTTGCCAAGTCTGTGTGTGGGAATCGTGCACAATGCTGGTCTGTGCTCAGGGACATCGGAGAGGGGAGTCAGAAAACATGATCCTCACTGTGTACCCTCAGTTCTCCCAGATTTATAAAATTATGTTCATCTATTCTTAGTCACAGTGACAATACCATCACTGGGAAGCAGATCCCCTGGAAATTAATGACATTGTTAATGAAGCAACATACACATTAGCATGTGGCAGAACTAGGTCCTAATATAATTTTACTTTTTAAGAAAAGACAAAAATATTTTACTGCAAGCTTCTTTGTTCTAGAAGAGTTAATAGTCTTCTACATCTTTATTAAAATAACCCCACCAAACAAACAAAAAAAGAAACCCACAACCTCACAACCAAAGTGAAAATAAAGTATCACTAAGATAGACTTGCTGAAGAATTCTGAGTCATATTCCACTGAAACAGAAAACACTCCTATTTAGAAAAAAAAAAGATGCAGTCCACAGAGACGAGGACATCTCTGTCCTGACTTGCTGCCAGTTTTCCCTGCCCAGGGTAGGGATGGTAGCAGTGAGGCAAAGGTATTGTGAACAGCACAGATCTATGGGGATTCCTGGGGGAGTCAGTGCGCAGCGGGAGTTAAAGCAGAAAGGCACAGCCTCACTCACCCTTCTGTCTGTCGTCAGTGTTTCTTTTTAATAAACCAGAATGACTAGGGAAGGAAAAGACAATATGCTGAGCTGGCACTGTTGCTGAATTATTAAGCACAAACATAACCTTGACTTGTTTTCAACTTTAAAAAGTTAAAAGTCGAATAAAAGCTTCAGTGACAAAGCCACAACAAACTCCGCAGTGCACACGGATGACTTCTTCATGTGGAGACCTGAGAGTATCTAACACTTAGCTCTCTTTCCTAGAAGAAACCCATTCTCCACTGATCCATGCTGCTCGTTGGAAGATTTTCAGGAGCTCATGTGTACACATACAACACTCACACACATGCATGCATAAACATATACACGCATACAGAAAAATATGAACATTACTCCACACTTCCAATGCTGAGTAGCATGGTCAAGCAAACACACCTGAACACACTCAGCACCCATCTTCCCGTTAATTCCCAGCAGCCCAGAAACTGCTCCGAAGAGGGACGCCGTGGCGAGCCAATAACCACCATACACAGCTACCATAGAAGTAACCAGCAAAGCAATCTCTCCAGTTTGCTTCGACACCCCCACCTTCATCCCTACTGCAGCGATGAATTTGCGAAGGCAGGGCAGATGCAGAAGAAAACCCCTATCTATCAGGACACGCGGGAAACCCTCGCCCCTGCTCGAACACACAACACAAAACCCCACTAACCCCTCTGTAGCGACGAAGCCTTGCAAACTGCAGCACGCCCTCCTTTGCAGACATGGCCCCTGGCTTTAATATGATTCCTGATGCCGTTTGCTGCAATTCGTATGAACTCCCCGACAACCTCCTTGGCAGCAATTTCAAAGGTCCCCACAAGTAGGTCCTTGGACCTCCCCCAACTCCCTGCCCCTCTTAAGTGCTTTCTCTCCTCTCTCCTTTCCACGGGGCGATGATGTAGCCACGAATGCCGTAGCATGTGGCACATGGCAAGCCTGGAGAACCGCAGCAAATATTGCTCAGCTTGTCACCCCAGACACAAATATCATATGGGAGTGAGCCGAAACTGTGTTTGTTTTTCCACTGATTAAGAAGAGTCACAGTGTTCCTTCTAGTACACTACCGACCTGCCTGCAGAGTGGGGTTGGTTTGATGTATGTTTTCCCCCTGGACGCGAATAATAAAGCAGATGTAATTGGTAACATATTGTGGACCTAGCAGAGGTGTAATTTATAGCTTTATGGTTTTCACTCCATGGTGTGCTTGAGCAATATCTCTTCATACAAAATAAAAAGGGAAAAAAACAATTGATGCAGAACAAGAAGACGAGTTCTTCTCACACACTGCTCTGAAGATTACACCAGAAGACCCAGGCACCCCAAACTAAAGTCAGGGATGTGAAGCACAGCAGCTGCAACTTTTCCAGTGCCGCTGTAAAAATCAGGATAATTGCCACCATTAAGAGACAGACTTTCAACTGGTGCAAACTGGCAGGGCTCCAGTTGGTATCAGCTGACGCTAAAAACAAGGTCAGCAGTCACTCAACGTTGTCAACGTCAGACGGCTGCCTGTGCCCCTTGGTGAAACGAGTTGTTGTTAGGGACTGGTTTCCACATCAACACCAGCCTCTTGCTGTCCCTGCGACACTGCTGGCAGCCTCAGCAGGGGGATAGGAACAGGGGACAAACACTGAACCATCTTGATACCCCCAAAATGGAGTGGGTGGAGGAAGCACGGCTGTCTTGTGGCTAAAGGGAGGACTTTGGACTCCTCTGCTGCCACTCCACCCTCCTAAAAGGTTATATCTCATTGCAGAAGAAATATTTTTTTACCCCCTAAAAAAAGAAATATGCAATCGTTTTCCTTCCATCCAAAATTATTTTCTCACATTTGAGGTTTTAGGGGCACACGTTGCAAGGAGAATAACTCGGCCAGCTTTCAGCATAGTCCAATACCAAGAAATTACAAGCTGATTGACAGCTTGGTGATGGGAAAAGAAGGCTTCTGCAGCGAAGTCGTTTTTATTGCAAATTTGCCTGTGCAGCTAATGTGAGAAAAACACAACCCTAAATTTCCTGAGGACACTATCAAATTGTGCTGGTGGCATTCTCCTTTGTTTTAAAAGGATCTTTACTCCCTGGCAATAGCAGAAACAGTAATAAATGTGAATAAAAGTTGGATGGTTTGTTACAGGGATCAAATTCCTCATTACAGCCTGTAATATGATTTACAACTTCAGCCTTTTGATTACGTAGGCCAATGTCCATGAAGAAACAAGCCAGCAGTAATGGGGTGATCCATGCCAGCCAAGCCCTGTGACAGCGATGCCCTCTGAGCATCCCTCAGAGCTGGTTGCTGAGGAAGAAGCATCCTCACTCCCCGAGTCCTCGAGAGGTGGAGGGGTCATAAGCCACAGAGGGAGGGAAACAGGCACTTTCACTTGGGAAAAGTCCTCTTGAACTCAGGTCTGCCAAGAAACATCCTGTGCAAGGCTGAGCCTTTCTTGCTGCCTCCCTTTGACCCAGGAAGATCCTAGCAGACACCTTGCCATGTTTTGCATGGGATGGCCTCAGGCCAGCCCTTGGTTCCTCTCTTTTTTGCTGACAGTAGCAGAGGGGGTGAGGATGCTCACGATGAGGAGCTGTGCCCACTCAGTGCTCCTGCTTGCCTGAAGCCCGGCTCAGCAGCCCCACCTGTGCTAGCAAAACCTTCGTCTGGACTAAGGCAAGTGGTGACACAGACTGAACTGTCCTGGGCTCAGGCTTGGTGCCTGCCTTGGCAGGCAGGGGTGCAGAGCAGCCACCTGCAGCCCCAGTCAGCCAGTCAGGCTGCAGCCAGGACACCGCAACAGCTAAATACAAGCCCTGAAGAGTGCAGGTCTAATTTTTATATCACCCCTGTGCACGACGAGTCTCTGGGCTGGGAGCAGAATCAAGGTTGGGCACCATGCATTAAATAAAATTGATAGTTCCTTCCTTTAATAATGAGTTTTAGTGTAGCCATTTAAAGCTCTCACCCAATTGACAGTAACTGGATTTAATGGGGCCTCCCCTGCCCTTGATACGACCCACGTGACTCCCCATAGCATCCACGGGAGCTGAAGTATGTAGTGTGCAGCCAGGGGACAATGTTAAAACAGCCTGAATGACTTTTATTAAAAGACTTGACTTTTTTTTTTTCCTGAGAACTCCTCCCACGTCAGCTTTCACTTAATAATAATTTAGCAGGTGCTATTTACAATTCAGATGGCACTCTTCTGCATGCATACACAAATCACGCAGCCGCCTCACTTCTACTTCCAACAGGTTTCAGGAAAGCAAACGAGGTGAAGCCCCCTATCCACCCGCCTCACCTCAAAGGGCAAAAAATACACTTCGGAGACTAAAGAAGTTTGAAAGTCACTGGTGTTTTTTTCTGCTTTACTCCTAGCACTTACTGGCGATTTATACAGGTGGCCTTTGCGGTGGCAAGAGACCGAGCCCCTGCCCTGTATTAAGTAGGCACTAAGACCTTTCGCAGCAGCTGCAGAGCTGCCAGCGCGCTGTAACCAGAGGCTGCTTGCTGACTGCCGCCAGAACGACAATGCCTGCTTGAAAAATACCATCGAAAGCACACGGCATGTGTTCAGCATATAAATGATGCTCACAAGACACTCCTGAAATAAATATCTTCCACTTCTCCCCAGAGAGGCACAAGCATGCTACTCATATGCACACCCGGGTTAAGAAGGCAATGAAAAGGGGATTTGGCAGGTATGGCTAATGTATTGCACCTTAAAAAACCAGCTCTGTCTCAAGCACAGCTCTCTTCTTCATGGTGGCCTCTGTGTAGCCCCTTTTGAGGCACTGTCCCCACTACCACTGCTCTCTTGGAACCTCCTTGAAATTTATGTTCTTGGAGGCTACACAAATTCCTTCCAAACATGCCTCCGAATGCTGTTTGGAGACAACCTCAAAGTGGAGTTCAGACCCCAACAGCCTCAGCTCCTTCCTATTCCCGGTGAGCAGAAGATGTCAAGGGAGCCTTCACTCCAGGTGAAAATCTCACTGCCTTCCTGCTCTGCTTTTCCTGTCCCGCTAGTAAAACTGCCTCATCCTAATTAGTAGTTTCCTAAATGCTTATGTAGCGCGCGGTGGTTCTCAAAGATGTGACAGAGCCTGTCCCCTGCACTGCTCCAGACCTGGCTTCAAGGCTGCAAGGTGCCACGTTTGAACCATGTCCCACAGCCTGACAAAAAAGCAATACTTTCCAATGCACAGAGTAGCTGTAAATAAAACCAGTCAAAGCCACGCATCCTTCTACCCCTGCCCCCTGCCGCCCTCCCCACTCCCCGGCCAAAAAGCACGTCTCCCACTGCAGCGCGATGGTCAGGGAGCTCTGATCCCAATCACCTTCACACCCCGTATTCCCCTGCCACGCCAGCTGCCCTGCTACACAGCCCTCTCCTGCACTTACAGCACCAGCAATGCAACTCTGCTTACTATTCCATTCTCCACACTACGATTTTCCTTCATAGACAGGATAAAAGTCAGCAACCAGGACCACAGTTGCTCCTGGGCATGGGGTGCTATAGGCAGCTGCTCCCTATCATGGCCTGAGCAGGTTATTTTGGCATTCGGCTCAGCATACTGCTATCTCCCTGCCAAAACATCTTTATTCCTTTCTTTACTCTCCCTTTTAACTCCTTAAATCCAGGGCAACTTGCCTGCTGGGTACTGAAAGCATTCACTGCTGGCCAGGGCAAAGAGGACATGGCTAGGAAAACACTGGGGAGACCCTCCTCTAGGTCAGCCCTGTCCATCCTATCTGCTGCTCTGAGCCTCTAGCTCCATCACAGGAGGTGCTGGGAGAGGTGGTAAGGGCTGGCCGGGGCTGCTGGTCAGCACTGCTCGGGGAGCAGTCGGCAAGGCCGTGCTCAGTGCCTGTGTACCAATGCAGGCTGAAGGCTGGTCAGATGGCGCACACCCACACTCCCCTCCAGGACACCTCCGGTGGGAGATGGGTGCTCTCCGGTGCACAGACCCCACAGGGACAGCATCTCTTTTCCCAAGGCTACAGCATGGAGACTGCAAGGCAGGCAGGGCTATCCATGCTGTGTCTGTACAGTCTGGGAAGCACCCTTGCCACCCCAGATGAGAGCTAGCATGAGTAGGTTGGGGGGAAATGGGCTACCCAGAGCCCTGGCATATCCCACACAGAGCAAGGCAGCACCACCCCTGGCCAGACCCCACACTGGCACCTGGAAACATCTAGGCTGCTCCAGCCCCATCCCCCTACAGTTGCCACATCTGGCAGGTCCCCAGACAATGTCATGTGAGATGGGTTTGGACTGTGGGGAACCGCTTAAATAAGCATGCTATACATGCGAAACACCAAACTCTTAGGAATTAGTGAATACAAGGCATCACCAGACACAGCTCGCCCTTTGAACCATCTGTGCTTTTATTTTGTCTCTGTAGACCTAAGTCAAGTCCCTGCAATATCGAGCCTTTCCTTCAGTGCTCAGTGACCACAATTTCACATCTCACCACTACAAAACTCTACTCTTCCATATCCACAAGCCACAAAGCCCTACTATTAGATATCTTCTGTAATCCAGAAGCATCACAATTCTTATTCATCCTTTTGATGTGGGTTCGGGTGCCCACGAGCCTGAATAACAACCTGTGGGCTCCTCTGACATATTCCTTGTTTTAGGCAAGTGAAGCAAAATCTCAAGGACAAATATATACACTTACATTTATATCCTTGATTACACCTTAGTGAAGGATCCCTTCTGGGTCACCTCCATCTCCCACTTTAATGAATTGCAGCAATGACAAGAGATATTACAGATTTTCTCAGTAAATCAAGTGACTAGTTTATGTTTCACATTAGAGTTAATTAATGATGCAACACCAGAGAATGCAGGTTAAAATACTCCTCACCAGAGGCTCGGCTGCCTCACTACTTCCCTGCAGATGCTGCAGCCACTGGACCAGACACCAATTTCTAGACCTTGGTGTGAGAAGGTCCAGCAGTCAAGTCCATGCTCCCCTGAACTGGAAGGTAACCTCTAGATACCTTCCTAGAGGAAAACCCAGCACAGCTGGAATAATGCAAATCAACTTTTCTGCAGGACACCTCAACATCACTGAGTGGGAAAGAAAGGAAGACAGCAAGCAAATACATTTAATAGGCTACAGCCTTCACAAAACAGAGTAAGACTGCAGTAAGTAAACCCCTTCAGCATACCTGTCAAAGCTGGCAGGAAGATTGTCACCTCTACAGAAATAATGAAATGACATGGCAAACGCTATACCAAAACAGCAAAATGATCTCCAGACATAACGTAAGAAACCTGGGAGTCCACTCTGCCCATGGCAGGTCTCGGCGGCTTGAGAAGGCACATGGACAGCCCTGCCACATGTATCTTGCTGAGCAACAGTCCTCCGAACACAGGGAGTGAAGCCTCCAGCTCCTGTGATGACTTCTGGAGTCCCAAGAAGAAACTGAGGCAATGAACAATAAAGACAGAGGTGGCAGCAGCACCTTCAAAGTTTGCATGTGACTGCAAAGAACTTATGCACAATCTCAGTGTAAAGATGTTTTAGGAAAGTGTGTGTCGGTGAAGTCAGGAATAAGTTTTACAACCAAACACACAGTACTCCCAAGAACCTTGGAGGAGAAAAAAGTCTGCTCTAACATCAGAGATGGGATGAGAAAAAAAGAACAAGACAAAGCCAGACAGGCGGGATTGACGGAAGCCTTGTTTTGAAGCATTATCTTTGGAGGACACTGAAGGACGCCTAACAAAATGCTTTGCTGAAGAAATCCCTCTTTCAGTTTTCTCAGAGAAAGGCCCAGCAGAGTGGAGGCATGTGCTGGGTGCCTGATTGTGGATGTGCTGCGAGCTGATGAGGGACCCATGAGTAGTACCAAATCTGCTTAAAGAGCAAGAGACCATGGTAATACCCATGGCACCACTCAAAACGAGGCATGACACACTCAGGTTTGTATAATTCCATGCTTAAATGAGCTCCTGAAGTGCTGGGAGTGGCCAAAGGAGACAGGGGAAGCAAGCTGTCAAGGAATGTTTTGTGATTTCTCCATCCTGAAGCCAAAATGAAGCCAGCTGAGCTTAAAAGCAGTTACTTGGATCAAGGTGCCAGGTAGTTCCCACGAAAGGGTGCCAGGGCCTCTGGAAAAGGGACCAAAATGAATCAGTGTTTCTCTACGCTGCCCTGGCCGTGCCCCCCTGACCCACACAGCACTGATGCGCTCGTGGCTTCCCACAACTGCCTAGTGGAAAGGATATTCTGGCTTATTTCCACCAGGTCCGCCTCCCCACCTGGATGACTTCCCACCTGTAAATATTAGCTTTGTAATGTCAATTACTCCAACTGGCCCGCAAGTGTGGCGAAACGGCAGGGAATGGCTGGCACCTCGCATACCTCACTCATTAGAAGCAACCCTACTTGTGAAGGCAGGACATGGGTAAGTCTCACTGGAGTCTCAGGCTGAGCCTCTCACTCCCACAGGATTTTTTCCTAAGTGTTTCATTTGCAAAGAGGCCATTGCATGACATTCAGCCCTTGCTTTGTTTACAAAATCTGAAACTCGGATCAAGCGCTAGCTGGGCTGAAAAGGTCAGTTTGCCTGTTCGCAAAGTGCCTCCCTTCATTTCATTTCCACCAGGACGCAGACCTGTTGGAGAGAAACAAGCCTCTGGTGAGGTCTGGATGAAATATACAGGATTTGGGCTGCAAAGAAAGACAAAAATGCGAGGAGAAAGGTGGAGAAGCTGGGCACGGGACTCTGCCAAAGCAGAAAATTGAGGCAGACTGATATGATGACCTCCGAACTCTGCCAAAGCCAGGTTTAACTATATCTCCTTCCTTCTGTAGCAACATCTCCCTTTCAAATAAGAATGAAATCCAAAGACAGGATTTACAGCACTCTCATACATCCAGGACTATGGGGTATTTTAGGAAATGAAGAGCAGAGAGAGTGCACATCAATCACCTGACTTGCACTTTAAGTAGTTAAATTCTGTAAATAACCTGTCCTCACACAGGAACACAAACACGCACCTGCAACCACACAAGGACAAGGACAAGCCTTCCGGTTCCTCAGGGAAACACATATCTTGAGCATGAATTTTTCACCCTCTCCTCCTCATCGCTCAGGGCCAAGAAAACATCTCCAAAATGATAGCCAAACAGTCAGAAACCCTTTTTGCTCTTCCCTGCAGTGTTTGATTTGCATTTCAAAGTAAGAATACAAACCCAGAAATGTATGACATGAAACAGGCCGGGGCCACGAGCGCAGCTCAGGACCGGAACGGGCACAGCAGGACTCGGCCATCCAGCCCAAACCAAAGACGGCTGGCGAGACACAGGGTTGAGGGTTTGGACGCGGACTCATTTCTCCTCAAAAATCCTCATTCAGTCATCTCTTTAATTCACAGGCTGCACCTGAGAAGAGTAACCTTGTAGAAAAGTGCCACTTAACTGTCTCGCTCAATCTCTTCTCCTTTGAGTAGAGAGTAGCTCACAGGAGGCCACGGTGAGAGGGAGCTGCAACAGCCTCCCTGAGAGCATGTGCTGTCAACTGGCGTAACCGTGGGAACCCTGCTGACCTCGATGCCTTGAAAATTCCAAAGATCCGTTTTCATAGAACCATAAAATCCTTAGGGTTAGAAGGGACCTTCCAAGGTCATCCAGCCCAACCCCCCTGCAAGGAGCAGGGACATCTTCCACCAGATCAGGTTGCTCAGAGCCCCATCCAACCTGGCCTTGAATGTTTCCAGGGATGGGGCATCCACTGCCTTTCTGGGCAACCTGTTCCAGTGTTCCACCACCCTCACTGTAAAAATTTTTTTCCTAATATCTAATCTAAATCTACCTCCCTCTATTTCAAAATCATTATCCCTTGTCCTATCACAACAGGGCCTGCTGAATTTAAAGTATTGCTGTATTCAAAGTTGTACTGACCCCTGTCACACGAAACATGGTCACGCTCAGGCACACACAGACATGCAAACACTTGCACAGCCAGAGGATGACCCATGAAGGCCATGAATCCCTTCTCCAAATGAGGGACGCTGCCCCAGGTGATCCCACAGAAGTGCCTCCAGACGCCTCCCTGCCCCACTGCTGGCTGGCTGCTGAAGGGCAGGTGGTACATGTCTGATCTCCCACCGTCTTCATAGCAACTTTCTTTTTAAGCAAGGTCTAATCGGACAGAGGCCAGTTCAGCACGCAGAGAAGTAGTCTGTTTGGCCAAGAAAGGACAGCCTAGGTGATGCAGGAAGCTCTTGCTAACACAGAAAGAAAACCTGATTTAGGCATGGGGATAAACTCCATGAAGGATTTCAGAGCCTTAAAGAGTAAACACTCAGGAGCTCAGGAAAGGATATCTACCTGAGGAAGAAGGATATAAGGCCCTTGAGTGTGATGAAGAAGCTCAGGGATACCAGTAACTGCCTACTCCCCCTCAAAGCTCTAAAAGAAAAGAAATCAGAGCAAGGGAAGTCATTAAGAGAAAGAAAACAATAAAAACCTCCACCTGTATCAGCAGAACTTCCTGGCTACCTTCAGCCTCTCCCCCAGCTTTCTCTTTTGTGCAGGATACGATTACTTATTGACGTATTCATTTACTCAGCTCTACAGTGCTTAATGCCATGGCTGCTGGGCTTCTTATACCGGCAAGACAAGAGCACAACAGAAGAGGAGCGAAGCTGAACCTGAAGATCCAGTACGATACATGTGAAATGCCTTCTGCACTGCAGCCTGAGGCATGCCACCGCTGTGACAGGCCAGAAAGGCAGACCAAGCTTCAAAACTCTAGGCTCTAGCCAGAGACAGCCCTGCAGCCAGACTGGGCGTACACGCTCCTCTTCAGCCAAGAAAGACCAAGCAGGTGATAGCTTTGGTGGGGTGTACAGTGAAAGACAACCCCTGGGGTAACTTTGCTCCAAACCATTTGATGCTTTCGAGACCCTGACCACCACCCTGCAGAGACACGGGCATCCAAGCACAACTCACACCATGTACAACTTCGCTCACTCTTTGCTGCTGGTAACTGCTGTGCAGCACTCACAGTTATGGAAAAATTGCTGAAGCCAAACCTACAGAACCAAAAATCCACGTTAGAAAGGATGGCTGGCTACAGACAACAGACTAGCTAAAGGGGCTGTCAGGCCTCCTTCTCATTCATGATCCTACATTTGTGAACTGACATGTTGCTATGCATGTACCCCACCTCTTCCATAAGCATCTTTTTGGCACTATTACAGCTGTTTTGCAGCAATGTCATTTCAACCCAGAAACTCAACTCTTTCCTTTTCCTACAGCAAGGAAATGAGAGGATTCAGCCTAGATGCAATGGGACGGTGAGTTCAGAAGCATCAATGTGACAGCGATATCACAGCCAAGCTGTCCACAGTCACACCGACGGGTTTCGACTAACGATGAAAAGGAAGTCTGGCCAAACTGAGTCACGGGGAAAGAAGAGTTTCTGAGAAATTAAGTCTGTATTATTTTCTCATAAGAAGCAAATATACCACTGTTTCCACAGGATCCAGAAAAAACAAATTAGTAACATCTTGTGGTCAATCACAAGATCTTTCAATAGGTCTAGGAGAACTTAGCTTCGTCTAACATAAGAATGACTGGGGAAAAAAATGGCCTGAGCAGGCCTATGGTTGTTGATAGATTGTGAGAATCCTAGTAAATGATGATAAGGGGGACCTGACAAAAAAACAAAACCAAAACCAGTTAGGGGAATTTAGTACCAAAAGTCCTGTGAATTTTCATTAGACCTTAAGCACTCAAAACTCACAGAGAGCTTTCCAGTATTCACTTGGATCAAGAACAAGAAGAGACTGGAAACTAGATTCAGCAGATGTACAGTAACTGGGGAAAGAATTTCAGTGGTAGCAGGCAAGTTTATACCCTATATAAATACCCAATTCATTCAATGTTTGCAGTACTCCTTTGTGGACATAATCCTTCAGTTTGGTCATTTTTTGTATCTGAAAATAGCCATGCTTTTCTCTTTAGTCCTTCCTGGGCTCATGGGAGACTGAAATGAGTCACCAGAGGACCAGTTGAGTCATCCAGCCAAAGCTTGGAAAGCAATGCAAAATTGGTCGTCACAACCACGACTAAAATGTGGATGACAGCAGCCCTCCTAGCAACCAACCATGCATTAGGCAGCAGGGGCTGGAGACAACTGCCACTACAAGCCATTATTTTAAGCCACACAGAAGAAGGCCTTAAATGAAACTAGTACAATGCAAAACAAGTGCTGACTGCTGGTTCTGCATCTGACACAAAGCTCATCTCCATTCAGTCTCCCCATCCCAGTCACTTTGAGAAAAAGGGAGTTCCTTATGTCAGAAATAGTCATCTCCATCTTCCAGATTATGGACAATTTCTAGATGATTTTCCAGCCTCTACAAACCGAAGTTCTAATTCATTCAATTTCTTTAGAGTATCATCAAATCTTAACAAAATCTGTTTTGATAATGAATCTCCCTCAGGACTAAATAAGTATGACATTTTAAGAACAGAAGTTCGTATTTCATTTTTGCATCTATTATCTTCAGAACAAAAGGAAGTGGGACAATTGCTTTTGGGCACAGAAAATGTATTTACCTAGCAGTTTTTTTATGGTGATTACAAAAGTTTAGCGAGTGAATTCAAGACAGTGGTGGACTGTTAAATATGTCCTGAGGAGCTGGGCATGCTGTGAGAAGTTCCAGTGCAAGCTCCCTTGCCCCATACATCACTCGGACAGTGCACCACAACCTTGCATTTGGGCACCAAACAAATGATGCTCATCCTGACCAGCCCTCCTCAACCTGCTGTCGATGGGCATACCCTACCAGGAAGATCTCTGACACACCTCAACGGGCTAAAAGTGCCGACTGGGACCTCAGTCCTGCAAACGCTAGTCACAGGCGTGAAGTTTGAAAGATGTATTTATATCAGCACCTACAAAATCAGCATCCCACAACACAGAGCTCACCTTGATCTCTGTCCCCCTTTACAGAAATCTGGTAAAAATAGAAAAACAGATGTAACTGAGTGACAAAACCACTGACGGCCACAGAAAGCCCTAGTATTAACTATTACAGAAGTATTCACAAAGGAGACAAGTAAAAGGGAGAAGATGTAACTCTAGACCAAAATGAACAGTCAGTAGATTTCCAGAGTAAACGCCTGTTTTCCCTGTGCTGTCATGGAAGAGCAACACTGACATTGCGTAGCTGCTCAGAGAAACCTATCTCTGCACAGCTCACCATCACCTTGGAACCTCACGCCGTAAGCTACCACCAAGCCAAGTGTGGGGGACACCAAAGCAGTGGGCAGTTATGGGGACAGCATGTGTGGCAGGTTAAGGGGGGCAGGTCCCTCAGCAGCTCACCCAGAAAACCTACTGGCTTAAGGCTCCCAACCGCACTCCTCTCACCTGCCCAAAGCAGCAGCTAATGGCACCGAGGGACAGCACATGAGATGGCACTGAACAGGTTTTCATGAAACTGCTCTAAATTTCCCAACTAATGATGTCATTCTTGTTTTGTCTTGGTCTTTCCCTCCAGCTCATCCTTGGGTTTCAGCAAGGCCGTGATGCATCTCCCTTGCTGTGCCTCTGCTCCCAGACCTCTGCACCTTATCTCCTTTTTCTTTTACCACTCCCCTCCAGGAAAAAAAAAAAAAAAAAAAAAAAAAAAAAAAAAAAGAGCTGAGAAAAAAAAAAAAGGTTCAGATGGGCATCAGTGAATGAAGGACCCAACAAGCCAGTGTAACATTCAAGCCTTAGAGAAGACGGATGTCAAACAGAAGCAGGTGTAACTGAACATCTAGGCTTTTAAAGGCTCAGTGGTAGAGACCCCAAGCTCAAATGAAATGGTAACTTACTCCATGCTCTACAGGGGCAGAAAATAAATATGAAACTGGATCCTGGCAGCACCAGGAGGTCCCACAATTTATCCTTCTGCTTTACGCTTTGCCTGCCCCAAGGAACGCATTATTCCTGGAGGAGTTTTAAAAAATAAAGCCCAAGCAAGCATTCTCATGTCTTCTCCACTTTCCAAAGCCACCGTAAGCAGCTTGCTTGAGTGGCCCTCCCACACACAGCACGGTCCTGGCACTTGCTAACAACCCAGCCGTGGCACCAGGGGCTGCCCTGGTACCAACCGCGAGCAGTGCAGCAACCGCAGTGTGCAGCTCAGCACACGCGCGCTCCAATGAACTTGTCAGACCGTGCAAGACACTAATCATACGGACTGCCACAACAGCAACACAGCGTGTGCAGCCCTGCTAAACAAACAAACAAACAAACGGAATTCCTAAGACATCCCAAAACACAGACGTAGGTAAACGGCCACTCTCCTGAGGCTGCCAGTACAGTCATGCTACAGGGCTTGCCTGAAAAATATATACCCTTCTGATGTGTGACACTTCAGAAATGCTTCGGCACGGCTGTAGCAGGGAGCCAGGGGAAAGCAGGAGTAACACTCAGCCTCTTCTCAGGGAACCTGGACCCTGACCAAGCAGACGCCTGGGTTGCCTGGGATGCTGGAGGTGTGAGAAAACACTCGTAGCAAAGGCTGCTCATCAGTCACCGAGGGCTGTGGCTGCAGAGGCTGCTTGGCGTCTTTTGGAAAGCACATCTCCGAATGCACTTAGCTAGCTGGAGGTCCTGCCTGTCTTACACTGGCAAGGAAGTTCTGTTGGAGAAGCAGCAATGCTTTTTCCTGCTCAAGGTCCTCCTGGAGCCCTTGGTGCAGCCGTGAGACTGAAGCTTGGAAAAAATGCTCCAAGTGCACCTGAGGAGTTTCCATGCTGCCCTTACTTACCCTTTGGGGCAGCCTTCAGAGTGGACCACTACTCCACTCATACTTGCAGGCCACCAGGACATATCATTTCAGCAACGAACCTGTCAGCAATAACTAGACTTCGGATGGACATCTATTTTTCACTTGTATCACTGTGAAACAGCCAATGGGGACACTGACCATTTTACCATTCTGTTTTCCCCCCTGCTCTTTAATGATCTCACTGTGTCGCCTCTTAAGCCGTAGTCCTTCAAGCATTCGCAGACACGCCTCACCTTCTAAGCAGCAACTGCAAGCCTGTGACCCAAGAGGTGAATCAGGCAAACAAAAGCAACGGGGAAATGCATAAGGCCAGTTTGTTTGTTTTTCCAGGAGGATTCAAGCCAGAGACTTCAGCTTTTCCAGGTCAAGACAGCATCTACATTGGAAAACATTCTATAATTTCTTTATTTAACTGTTTCCCTAAGGCAGCTGGCTAGACCCTCATGCTACAGGCACATGGGCCTGTGTCTGAGCTGAAGGACATGAATCGTCATAACTGACTTCAGCAGGACAGCTCACACATTGAAAGCCCACCACATGTGTAAGCGTTAGCAGGATCAGGTTATTAGTCATCTTCCCTTGTTTTCTGCAAGGGGGTTTGTGCATTAAAAAAAAGAAAAAAAAAAAAAACCACAAAACTTGTGGATGCAGTTCAAGTATCCAAGTTATACCTGAATCTAAATTAAAGCCCTCTCTCCCACTCTCCCTTTATAAAAGTAAGTCATTTTCTAACAGTTAAGTATTTGCTCTGCTGTAAACTCATTTCAAAAGAAATGCTGCAGAAGGCAGAGTCTCCAGCACCCATGCCCACCCCAGAAGCTGCACACTCTCCAAAGACCTACGTGGGCATTCTGCAGGTTTTCTTTTGGATTTTCTTGAGGATTTCTTTGTTTGTCCCTTCATGACTAGCAATGCATAGTCAAACACACTCTCTGTACTTTGTCTGCTGCTGCACATTCTCCACCTGGAGTGAAAGTTCCTCTTTGTGACACCATGTTGTCACTGCAGCCAACGGTGATGTCACAGACCAAGTATTGTGACTTCAGCTCAAAAAGGAGCAGCAGGAGAATGCTACTGTTTTCAGATGAACTCTGAAAACAAAGATACTGTTTTGGTGTAAACAGCCTTCACAGAAAAGAGGGAAAAAAATAAAAAGAAGTATATATAAATACATAATAAATAGAGTTTTCTCAAAGAAGTATAAATAAATATATGATAAATAGAGTTTTCTCTACACAGAGCTCTCAAAGTCCCAACTAGGTACTGAAAGGTTTGTCATTTTGTTTCTGTTCTGTTAAGAAACAGGGTCTTTATTAGCTTTTGAAATAAGCATTCTCTATCCTTCTTTAAATTTTGGTTTTAATACCTTCATGTGTCATCACTGTCTCAGAATAAGCAAACACCATTGCTGTGTAAAGAAACAGGTCCCAGGAAATAATGTACGATGTGTTTCCAAACGCTTCATAAATTCACAGGCAGCTTGCAAATACTGCCTGCATTCCTGTGTGAGGGTGTTTGATTTTCATATGTCACGTATTAATGCAATTTGAAAAAAGAACTTAACCCCATTCAATCACATCCCCTTCCACCTCTACACTGAAACCCAGAGGTTATAATTACACCCAGGAGCAGGAATAAATTAAAACAAGTGTTGATGCTGCCTTGCACTTTTTTTTTTTAAAGAAAGGTGATCCCGTCTACTCTGCCTTATGTGCTCTGTCTACCTCAGAATGGGGCTGGCTGGCAGGCAAAGGGGCAAAGAGTAGGTTTTCATGAGCTCAGAAATGAAAATGAGGTCATTTGCAGAGGTCAGAAATGGAGCAATGCATCCTGTGATCTAACACGTACCAGATCTTCAGAGGGGGATGTTATCTCTACTGCCTCCCCTGCTGCCACCAAGACATCTCCAAGCTCTGGCAGCTCAGGAGCTCTGCAGAGGGGAACAGAAGGGGGGGTGCAGGCACTTCATGGGTTAGACACCTTCCACCCCTTAGTAAGTGTTATTTAAAAAGCAGCACACGATGACAAAGTCAACGCCCAGCAGTTTGGGTGTGAAACACTGGAGGTCGGGGCCACAGACTGGAGTCCCAGGCAGGCCAGGTCTGAGCCCTTCACTTGTGCAGCTCGATGCCATCTTTCAGAGGAGATGAGCCCTTCCCATGCTAACAGCCCCTTTTTTTTCCAAAATCCCTGCTCCGGAGCAACTCTGTGTGCCCCTTGCTAGTGGTAGAGGAGATGGGACACTGGTAGTGATCCACACTGAGCTCAGGTACAACCTGGAGGTGACCAAAGATGCCCACACCAGTGGCTTCGATGCACAGGCACACGGTGCACGAAGCAAAACTAAGGAACCACAGCCCCCTCATTCCCCCCTCACAGGGCCCTTGGCTGGAGTAGGACCACTTGCTCTACCCTGACTTCTTCGCCAGGGTTTTGACAGGGCTGAGAGATCTCAGCTCAGAGTTACACACTGAAAGATGCCAGTTAAAAGGCGTGCCTCCTTTTGGAGGAGTCAATAGCAGGGAATGCGAAAGGCATTTGCTATTACAAGAAAAAGAAACCAAAAAAGAAAGAAAGAGAAAGAGAAACTATCATCTTGCTAAAACACAATTGCCTCAAGGTTGAACAACTGTAATAACCAGCCAGTCCTGGCAGATCAGTGTCTGTCTTGACAAACCTTTCTGAAAATTCGCATACAGAAGAAGGAAATATTGGTAGGACTTCAGTTATCAGCTTCTCAGGGGACGCCACAAATAATAAGCAGTTCCCTCTCCAAAGTACCCTAATGGCAACCTAGCTTTACAAAAAATGATGCTTGAATATTTTTTTTCTGAAATATAAACTTGCCATGCACAGTCAAAATTAAGAAGAAATATAGGACATTTTTTAAGAAAAATTCCATGGAGAAAAGCAACTGTGAAATAGCCAAACATCTATTATGAAAACCACATCAAGAAGAGGTTCTTGTGCACGGGGTTTAGGGATTTGAAGAAAATGTGCATCCTGGTTTGACTCATAATGTAGGCTGAGAACGAGCAAGTTTCCTCAACTTGTACAGCTCAGTATGTTCCCCTGCAGAACTGTAACCCTTTAAAGTCAGTATATCTATACAGCTGCCTTGCATCTCATAACTCCTGGTTGATGACAATCCTTGATCTCCACTCCCACCTCCTCTGCAGCATCGGAGTGACCAGCTCACTCCCATCCCAAATTAGTGCAGAAGAAACAGCTGATAACACCGTGACATGGGCAAACTTCTGCTGAAGCGTGCATCCCTGCCATCCAGTAGCTTGCTCATTGGTGGCACGGTCATGATTTCTACTTAAAACCCTCAACCAGAGCCTCCTCCTCCCCTGCTGCTGTCCACATACAACTCTGAACCAGTAACGAGCTGCGGGCAGCCCTACTTCCTTCTTCCTGATGAAACACATATGGCTAGAAAACCAAACCATAAGAAAGTGAAGAAAAGCAAAGGGACTTGGGGGAGATTCTGCCTGTGAGTCAGGACTGGATCATTTTCCCAAGCTTAAAGATGATGGTCTCACGTGTGTACCACTTAGAATTTCCACGGGGCAGGAGCCGGGAGAGGGAGCAACTAGAACTGTGAGTACCCAGGGTAAAACCAGGAAACGCCTTCCCACAAAACCCACAGCAAAAAGCAATGGGATGATCTTGTCCTTCTTTAAAATAACTTGCAAGTCTGTTGGTTTGTGGCATTGCTGTTTAATGGTATGCAGCATTATCACAGAAAAACAGTATAAAGCAAACAGTTGTCACAAGGGAAAAAAAAGACATCTTTGCTTTTTTCCTCCATCCCTGACTTCTCTCAAGAGTCACACAAACACCTATATGCAATGCCTGGATGCAAGGCTTCACCAAGAATTTTCCTCTCTGATGATCGACGGCAACTAGGCGTTTCCCTGTCTCTTCTTCAGAAGCAACGGCTGTTTATTATTCCTTGTGCCCACTCGGCATGATAGACAACTACACAGAAAACAGAAAAAGGTGAAAGCAAGACTATTTCAAGCTGCAAATCAAGAATGCCAGGCTTAGGAATCCTCAGCTCTATGACTGCCTGTGCCCCCTTTCTTGCCTATGTATGGTGGCAGAGCTGTTAATCACATAATCACAGGCTATTTTTCTACAGAACCCTGGCCTCACCCAGTACAGCAGGATACACGGCGCTCACTTAGCGAGCAACCAGTCACTATTTCATCTTCTCCGCGCTGTTCGAGGTGTGGCCCCAAGCCTTGTTTACTAGGTACCAGCCACGCTCTGCTCTGCAGACGGAATTAGTAATTTACTCATAGGCTTTCCTACAGTCTGCATCATTAGAGTAACTGAATGTTTCACAAACATAAAGGAATGTGTTTTCACAATGCCCTCATAAAATAACACACTATATTATCCATATGTCATGGGCAGGGAATTCAGGCACAGACAGATTAACATGAAATGCTTCCACTAATTTTAACTGCCTAATTGAAACTCTTATGTCCAAATTCTTCACAAACTTGTTTTGTCTGCTGAAGATGTGACAACCATTTTTTTTAATGGCTTAAAACTTGTCCAACGTTGGGCTGAGATTCTTGAAGACGGCAGTAGTGCCCCTGACACATATACCATGCAAATTGTATTGAATTGTTAAGGTGGGGGCTTGTTTTCTCATTTATTTGTACTTTCGTTATATTTAACCGTCATAAAAAATGTCAGTAGAGGTCCAAGAGAGTTGTTTTCTAAATACACATTCTGAGGCAGGTAGCTGGGATGGAAAATTTTAGCCCAGAGAATTTAAGTTTGGTAAAGTTGTGAAGAACCCAAAAGAAGGTCTTGTAACAGGGAAGCTGTTGGATGGCCTCAACAGCAGGTCATTGCCATGACATACACTTTTCTTTCTCTTGGATGATATTATCCAGCTGTTGAAGAAACTACAAAAGGCCAGATGTTATGCTAACAGAATCGTGTCAAACTTAAATGCAAACTGTAAGTAAAGCTTTATTTCATATCCTGGTTTTGTTCAGATAAACAAGATAATTTTATTTTTAATCTTAATGCACAACTGAGTTTCATTACTCAGTTCCAAACAGCAACTTTTGCTCAGAGCATGAACCCCACCTTTCCTCCTGTTCTCTCGGAAAGAGTAAGCAAGTTATGTGTCAGGCACCGTACGCAGCACTGGCCGTAAGATGGATATAGACTTGACAGATGGACAGTACTCAGAGGTAGTGACTCCTACATCGCTATAAATGGATCTTCCCCCTGACTATTTACAGGGAGACTCATAAAATCCTAAAAAAAGGCCCATCTGAAAATTCCAGGCAGTGATTTATCTGTGTTAACACTAGGACAGAAAGACAGAAAGACAAAAAAAACAGACAGATGGGGGGAATTTTTTTTTTTTTTAATCAACCAATCACTGGTGCCAGCCTCCTCGAAGCAATAAATTATTTTTAGAGACACTTTTGTAGAAGCGTAAAATACAACCTTGAAACTGTCCACCAAGCATGTTCAGGACTCAGAGGGAAACAGTGAGACAATATGGGAGTTGGCAGGAGGAGAATCAGTTCCTCCATCACTTTATGAACATGCAAGGACAGCCCTGGGATAATCTCCGATGATTCCTCTTTGCCACCCAAGCTGTATTCCTGGCAAATGATGTTATAAACTGTCCCTCCCCTAGACACATACCACACGTACACAGAGATGAACACGGACCCGTTTCTCTGTCCTGCAATGAAAACTCTCGCCATATATCCCTGCTTTTCAGCTAGCAATGTCTCCTGACTGCTAATTTAGTATTTCTAATTACAGAGGGATTTATAGCACTGCACTACAGTGCTCTCTTTTATTATACTCACTGTTTCTACCGGATCTGGGTACACTCTACATACAAAGTTGCACATTAGACAAATTACACTGCACATTAAGTAAACCTCTCTCTATAAACAGGATTAGATGAAGAGGTAAATCTTCCCCATTCCTAGTGTATAAATTAATATCTCCAAAATCAATATGAAGTAAGAGCTCCACATCAATTTAAGAAAGAACAAAAAAATAGTTTAAACATTCTCCACAATGAATCACATTTATGTAGGAGATGCATTCTTTTTCTCCTTTTTCACTTAATAAATAAAACAGCTGGTCTGAGGAATCAGGTCAATCAGTGTCTGGAAAAAGCCCCATTAAAGCTGCTATATAACCTAGTTTCTCGAGCTGCATGAGGCATCCTACTACTGGAGAGGCAGAAGTCTATGCAGAGACGGCCCTTACGCCTCAGCGTCTGGCCATTCAGGGTTACGGAAGATACTTATCACAAAAGATAGCAGCAGCTGAGGTATCTTGCAAACATCTAAGGAGCTAGGTTCTGAAAGACCACAACAAAGACAACACGATGAATCCAGACCTATATGTTAAATATGGCTAGTGATCTTGGGCATCTAAGTTGAGGTGAGCCAACACGAGGCGGTAGGAAAGGACTAGATTTTCCCATATGCTCAAATCCCCTCTAAGCAAGCCCACACCTATCTCTGCTGCCATGGCAAGTGACAGCATCTCTTCTCACAGTGTGGACCACTCCACGTTCGCATGGTCCTGTCCCTCCCACACCACGTGGGATGGTGAATCTGACAGTGCCCAAAGCTGTAGGCATGCTACACGGGCACAGAGCCTGTTCCAATGCAGTCAGAAACCCCCCAGCATCGGCCTTGCTCCTCCTGCACTGCACGTGGCTGTCGTTGCAATGCTGGGGCCCTGGTCACCTTGGAAAAGTAGCCTTTCTCCTTTCTTCTGCAGGTTTGAAAGTGTTTTGCAAAGGGTATCATGATCCACATCCTACAGAGACAAAGAATGAGCCAGAAGAAAGTAAAGTGACTTGCTCAAGCTTAAAGAGCAAGGCAGCAGCAGAACTGGGAAACGAAACCTCCTGACCCAAAACGCTAGGTTTTAGCTTCTTAAATAAGGATTCTCTTTCCTCATTAAAAAACTAAAAATGGGAAGAGGGGGAGGAATATTCTGTAGACACAATGAACTTGGCCCTCAGAGGGCTAATGACCTGAAATACATTTTTTTCTTTCTCACCTCTATTTCCCCTGATAAAGTTACTGCAACTGCAAGGACTACCCTCCTTCACTGGTCTACTTTAACCTAGCATGTCAGCTCAACATCCTTTTCCCAACCTTCTGAAACCAGAGACCGTCCTTCCCAGAGAGGAGATTACCTTCTCGCTTTCAGTCTCTCTGGATGTCCTCACAACGCCCTGGACTGGGACCACTCCGCTTTCTGGATTGTGCTGAGGGACACCAAAGTCCTATCTGCTGGTCTCAGCCTGCAGTACGTGGCAGCCTGAAAGGGTACCCCGGAGGTAAAACCTGGTTGTTCTCTATTACTTTTTCATTTCAAGAATGGCTCCAGGGAAAAGAGGGAGATATAGGTCAGAGACTTTGGGGACTGATTAATAACTCCATACATCTTCCTTTCTTTTTTTTCCCTTCCCTTTTTTTCTTCCCTTCCAAATTCAGAAACAGAGGGTTTTCCCTGTGTATTTCTTACTTAGTCCTTGAACATAATCGGCATTAGTCAGCAAACTCCTGCTATTTCCTCCGTGAGCCCCTGACACTTGCAGAGTGACTAACCGTTCTCTCCGCACACTTTGGCTCCAACAGTTGCATCTGTTTTCTCCCCCAAGAAAAATGGGTCTCCATGTTGCACACGTGCGGTACTCCCCCGTGGTCACTGCTACACATGCCTCCACTGCTGCACAGCTGCAAACGCCACATTTTTTAATGCACAGAGCTGAAGAGCCAGAAGGGGATGGCAGGGCCTGCATTCAAGTCACATCTTAACTCACCATCACAGGAGCGGTGTCCCTCAAACTAGGAAGCAGTTAGCTACTGCCCCAAGCATGGGCATGTGGAGAACAGAATGGAGGAAGCCTGAAGCAACGTGGCTTCTCTTCATGACCCCGCCGGTAACCTGGTCTGTCAGATCCCATTGCCTCCAGGTGCCCGTATTAGCCTTTCCTTCCTGGGACCAAGAGCTCCTGCCCTTGTCGAGGCACCAGGTACCTGACATGGCACACAGAAGGTCTCAGCTGGGCTTTGGAGGCACGAATGTAGGGTGAGTAAAAACACAGCTCATCGTGACTCAAGGCCGCCTCATCAGAGCATGACAGAAGGCTCCTCCTGGCCAGGTGGGCTGGCACAAGATGTCCACCCACAGCCACCCTCACAGGGGACCTCGCACGCAACTCACGCTCACGTAGGCATACCCACAGACCTGCCCACACTTGACTCTCAGCACCGCGCTTGAGCAGACAGCAAAGTTGTGGCGTTCACCTTTCCCAGGCGATGCCAAGAGCGTACAGATGACTCTCCCCTATATCCGACATGCAAAGAGGACACCTCGCTCCCAGGGCAAGGCCACCCCTAACAGGAACAACGCACATCCAGAGCAGAGCACACCAGTAAGGATTAGTGGGAAGGCTTGCCAACTTGGTGCCGGAGATGTCTGTTCCCCATTTAACCTTGACACCCTCACCCCAGCACCTACCCCGCTCCCCCAGCTGTTACCTCCGTCCCCATTGTAGGAGAGCCTTCTGCATCGCTGTGTAGGGAGGCATGAAAACAAACCACCGGCTCCAGTGCCACACTCCCTCCTGGCAGATCTGTTTCTCTCTTCTTAACTGTTTCCAAGTGCCTAGCTGTTTTATAATCCCCACTGAGCATTCCCTTAACTCCTTCCTCACTGAGTCCTTCCACCCTCCCTCGCCCACTCTCTCTTAAAAGGCAGAAAAAGCCAAGGCGAGGTAGGGGGTACAGAAAGCAAAGGAGGGGGCCTGAATCAAAGAAGGAACAACTGAATCAAATTGCATGTGTAACAGAACCAGTAAATTAGTCATTTCCCCAGCCTTCTCTTACGCAGACAACTGACTCTTCTATTAAGATATTTCTTTTTTTTCCCCATGGATATTTGTGTACCTCAGAAGCTTACTTCTTTGCTAATCTCCTCTTGCTTTTTTATATGATGAGGTCATATGCTTCTGCTGGGAGCACAATTTTAAATCACACAGCAGCTTTGAGGTCTGAACTGAAATCTCTTTCTTAGATGAGAAGAAAATACGAGTTGAAGGTTTCACACGAGTGTCACCACCACCCCATTTATGCACATTGCAAAATCTGAGAAGAATCGAGTGCAGGTATCGCTTCTCAGTGGAAAGGACCCTTGGCAATCAGTGGTGAGGGCTGCGAGAGGGCTGCGTAGAGGAGCTCAGGCAGAGGGACGCGGCCTCCCCGGTTCTGAGATGTGGGACTTTGCAATTTGCCCTGAAGTGAATTGGCAAGAGCCACACACGCTATCAGTGCTAAAGGCTGCGCATTGCACGTGTGTGTGCATGCGTGTAAGCAAGTGCAGGTGGTGGGGAAGAGGGAGATACTCAGCCTAAGACAGTTTAGGAGACCCATGGGTCAGGGCTACACTGGGATAACCACAATGTACTGCAGGTCACTGTGTGCCAAGGTATGCTGACAGCACGGCACGGGACCAGTACGTCGACCCAGCAGCTTTGGATTTCATAACCATGATTACATGCAAGGCAACGTCACAGAACACTCCGGTGCATACACTGCTCCTGTGAGAGGATGAATAAAGAACAGGAGGGGGAAAGCAATGGCTTTCACGTGTCCCCTCTCAGGTGGGAATGTGACACCTGCAGCTGGCTGCTGCTCTTTCCTCAAAGCCTACGGCTGCCTCTTCCAGCGTCTTGAGGTTACCCCTGACAGCTTACATTCAAAACTTTGCCAGGGTATCTTTTTCCCTGACAAAATGAGCTATTCTGTCGCACAAGGCTGGGCCGCAGGGCTTTTAAAAACGGTTCTGCTGATGTTCAAAAGGAGCAGCTTGCTGTGCAGAGGAGTGGTAGAGTTAATAGTAGTAGGATCAGCACAAGCTCCTACCCTGCCATCTGCCTTCAGCTCAGCCAGGCCTTCTGCCGAACAGCCAGTGCAGGCTGGGGCCACTGGAGAGAGCAGCAACTCAATGACATGAAAGACTGTCTGGGTTAGTTGATTAAGAATAAGATTAAGAGCACAAGAATCCTGTACAGCACTGGTACTGACTCAGTCTGGGGATTTCATGAGACTATTTAAGCCTGGTTTTCCAAAGAAGTATTTTATTTTGCGCATGGTGTTCGCATGCCAGCTTAAACCAGCCCCATGAACTGATGATCCCAGAAACAGGGGTCATCTCTGAAACGCCTATGCTTTCTTCTTTAGTCACCCCAGTAGAAAGTAGGGGTAAGTAACACTTACCTATCTCACTCCCCTGTAATGTTTAACTCCTTCACATTCATAAAGCTCCACGGGAAATACAGGAAAGCCCACTGGAATGGACAGGGATGCCCCTCACAACCTCATTTGCCCTAAGGACTTCTCTTAAGCACTGACCACTGCCAGGAGCCCCCAGCACAGGCTGCTCAGCTCTGCCCCTGCACATCCAGATTGGCAGCTGCCTCAAAAGCTTTCCTTTTGCGGTTTTTTTTTTTTTTTTAAATAACAGAAGAGTCACTTAAGGTTTGTGGATGACCTTGAAGCACCGAATTGCTGACCCACCACTGAACTCTGAGCTTGCCAGTGTAACCATAAAGAGCAGGGCCTTGGTCCTCCTGAGGGATGGTGAGCACAAAACACCTTTGTAGACCCATAACAAAATGCTGAGGTCCCCTCTGACATCGTATCGTTCTGTGGTGATACCCTACAGCAATTCAAAGGACTGCTGTGTCTGGTCTCCAAAGGCAGGAGGAGACAGGCAGAGGGAGGAGCAAAAGGGTGCTGGACTGGAAGGGGGACAAGGGAGCTGGGATGAGCAAGGGCACAACCTGCCTGCTCCAAAAGCGAAAGGAATGGAGAGGCCCCTCCTTTCACAGACGGAGGAAGGGGGAAAGACAGAGGAGCGAAAAGCCTGGACTTAATAACGAAAAACAATAGCTCATAATTTATTTTCATATCCCCTTGCTAATGCTGGAATAATGCTAACAGCGGAATTCTTATGGCATGCATGTCATGCCTGCAAATACCAAGTGAATTACTTCTCAGCTAGGCTATGAGCTATGCCACTGAGCAGCACATTCGTTGCAAGCGATTGAACGATGAACAACAGTTCCCAAATTCCTCCTTCACAATGCTACTTGCATTAGTTGTAATTTAATGAGAGAGAGAGAGAGAGAGAAAGTTTTGGCTCTGAGATAATACCGCCTGCCGCTGCTTCCCACTGGGTCTTGTATTAACTCACACCATCACCACCTCCACCTCCTCCTCCTCCACCTCCTCCCTTTTCACACCTATCCTCAGGTGCTAAAAGTGGTGTCACGAAACCCATCAGCATGGCAAGAGAGCATGGCAGGAAGCCCCCAGGCACATGCATTCCTTCTGGCTGAATGGCAGGAGAGGACACAAACCTCTCCCTCTCCTCTGTCGACAGTAACAGAAGAGTTTGAGGAGGGGTTCCTCCAGCAGACGTGTCTCCGTGTGGACAAGCCTCCAATTCTTCTTTGGCTTCTTCCTCCTAGAGAGCTGCTGCAGGTGAAAGACACTGAATTGGCAGCTCTGGAAAGAGAGGACCGACCGGCACGACCTGTGTCGGTGCAGAGCTCCCACCAAGCACCCTTGCCAGCATGTTCCTCCTGCCTCCTTGATGGAGCCACAACGGGACAGCCTGGTCCCATCTCTGCCCCCCGGGCTGTCTGAGCTGGTTTGTTACTCTTTGTAACAATTTTGAGATCTAGTAAGCAGCTGGTAAACACAAACAAAAACTTTGCTACTGTAAGGCAG
>WHYT01016629.1:7568-21822 GCA_009806455.1 Tetrax tetrax | reverse complement strand
CTCCTCATGAGCTTTCAGGTAGGTCTGCACCTCCCACATCTTCAGGGCAGAAACCAAGTCTCTCTTATCTGCTGTACGGACCCTGCCACAAAAGGGACAGCCTCCTCAGAGAGGAAGGGGCATCTTGCAGGTTTCTGCTCTGGAAGGAGCCAAACTGGCCAGCATTGCCTCCCACTCCTGCGGCAACCTTGCCACAGAGCCCATCCCCCTGCACATGACAGGACATTTATCCACCAGATGACCCTACATGTAAGGTTCACACCTGAAACACGACCCAGTGTGTGGGGTCTCGTATGCTGGGCCAGAGGAAAGCTGAGAGGTCTGATCCGAGCAGCAGACCTACAAGCAAGACGCTACAAATATCATTAATGTTCTCCTGGTGTATCCAGTCTTCAGTGTTCCCCACTGACAGCGCATAAATGACAAACATCCACGGATTCCTACCCAACAGAGCATCCAGAATCCTCCTTATCCCCTCTGTGCCAAATGTAATTTAAAAGTCCCCCGCCCCCAGCCACTTTTTGTGGTGTTTTGAAAAAAATAAATCCAAACTAAATGTACATGTTTCTGAAACAAAGGTATAGGCAGGAGAAGGCAAAATGCCCTTAGGATTGGAACCCAATATATTTGTGCAAATGAGACCTAGGATTTACAGTTACCTTCCAGCCTGTGCTATAATCTTAGCCTTGGCTTAAAAACCATCTGTTTTCTTGTAAACGCTGACAAACACCAGTGATCCTTTCTCCAGAGTACTGGCCAAAGTCCCACGGATCTGACTGGGGAAGGAAGGCGGGCAGGATGCCACAGGATGCTCCCGGGGACATCCGCAGACACAAGTCTGTATGGGCACACAGGTGTGTGCTTCCCAGCAAGACAGCAGGCATGATGCTCGGGGCCGTCTTCAGGACCTATCCAAATCCCCCTTCCAAGCCTAGGCATTGCACGGCACGCTCCGACTTTCCCAAAACTACGGCTGCATTTTACACAGTGACGGGGCTCTGAAATAAACGAAAGCATCCAGTGCTGAAGTGATCCTAAGTGAATGCGACAATTGTTACAATAAACAAGGATCACAGTCGCAAAGGAAAAGAAGAAATGGTGAGGCTCAGCCTGCTGTGACTACTGGTGTGCTGGGGGGCTCACCCACTCCCACAGCACACGGAGCCCAGCATCCTCCCGAGGGGCACCAGGTGAAAGGGGTCCCTGTGCTGAGAGCAAGCGTGGGGAGGAGGGGGCACAGGCAGGAGAGGGAAGCGGGGAGCTCCCCCAGCAGAGGTCCACTGCAATGGCTACGTGGCCTTTCGGAGCCTGGCACAAGGGTGGTGTTATCTGCTGCCAGCCGCAAGCTGAGCCCGCTGCCTGCAAAGAGAAGCAGTGACCAGGCTGGAGAGACACAGAGCGGTTATCAGGGGCAGAACTACAGGGATGAACATACACAACCAGATGTACGGACATCAGCTGGGCTGCAGGCAGAACAGGCCCATTACTGCAACCACTTCTTTGAGCATCCAGTGAAAACCACAGAGGTCAGACCCGACAGCCACGATTAATCACATTTCCAGTTTAAAACCTGATCAAATCCAATGCTTCTGCTGGGACCGAGGAGTTTGGCTGGAAGTTCCTGGCCCTGCTGGGAAGGCAGAATCTGTCCTGCCCCTCAGTTCCCCTCCTGGCAAGCTGTCACGGCTCAGGAAGGGTGAAGCTCAGCCGCAGCACTCGCTGCCACACTTCAGTTCTCTTTAAGCCTTCAAATTAGGGCTTACACGGGGCTTAAGCGCAGCCCGGCCCAACACAGGGTTGGATTTCACAGTTCTTGTGTGCTGCTGGGTCGCCACCTCCAACCGAAAAGAGGTTGAGTGCCCTGCAGGCTGGCTGGCACGCTGCCCCCCCCCGGCCAGACACCCCAACCAGGGGATGGAGAGTGCCTGCCCCTCACAGCCCTCCCCACATTCCCAGTGGGCAAGACAAGAGGGCTGAGATCACCAGGGGAGGCTCCCGCTTTCCTTGCCTCACTCAGCCAAATAACTCCCAGTATCTGTCTTTTCAGCAAGTGTTTCATGGTAATCATGGAGTGTTTTACCCACACGACTGTGCCTGTACTTTTCCTCCCCCATGCGTCTGCTGGCCCCCTCAAGGCTCACCCCGAGTCACTACAGAGCCCCTGCACCCATCGACGCACGGCCTGGGACTTTTGCCCACAGAAGTCAGCATGTTCTTCATATGTGCCGCCCTACGCGCTCGGCCATGAACACCTCAGGCGGGCTGGTCATCTTCAACCAAGCAGGACCCAACATCACAGGGCTGTGCTGGGGAGGGGGCAGCAGAGAGGAAGAGGCTGGCCAGGACAGAAGAAAGAACACAAAATACACAAGCAAAGTAAAAGTCCCATCCCTTCCACAAGCCCTACAATGGCAGAGGGTGAGATGGACAGGAGTACTAACCACAATGAAATCCAAATGAAAAACTATGACTTGTAGCTTGCTCCAGTGATGCCAAGTGACAGAAGCACATTTCCTAGCTCACCCGCAGTGTTGCCACAAGCATCTGTCTTACTGTGCCTGGTATCAAAAGCATTGGGCATCCCCACCTGAAACCCTGCTCTACCATGCCATTCATTCACATCCCATCTTCTTTCCTCACACATTATTTTCTACAGGCAGCAGCTTTTTGGCAGAAGTCTGGGTGTCTGTTTGCGACAGGGCATGGCAAGGGAAACCAGACGTCTCCTTGTAAAGCATCCTCTTCCTGAAACCCCTTCAACCCTTCCTGGCTGAGAGGAAATGCGGGGATTGATAATGACTCAAGTGCTCCTCTGGGAAACAGCAGTGATTTTGGAGGAAAATGAAGTAACTTTTTAAGCCAAGCCCAGTCCTAAAGAGGGGAACTCCACAGTCTGTAGCTTGAGTTTGAAGCTGAGCAAGAACAAAACCAGGGCTCAGGCACCTACCTGCAGGGATGCTGAAAAAAATACAGCAACTTTACTGAGGTGGTCTCACCTACACTAGATAGTTGTGAGTGATCTGGTAAACACATCTAAATGGATACAGATTTTTCAGGAGATACTGCATTCGCACACAGGTGCCAACTACACCACAGGACCAGGTCAAGACTGAAATAACTGAGGATACAGCAGTTCAGACCTGAAACACATTAGCAGGGCTGCAGAGATACTGAAGAACTGGTCCAGTAGGGCCACCAAAACCTGGCACTGGGAGAGATGTGTAAAAGACAGCAGCCATGCAGCTGTTCTGGGTCAGGATGGAGACAAGGTGGTGAATGTGGATTATAGATTACTCCCAGTCAAAATGTTTTGGATGATATTTTTCTCAGCCCTAGATTTCTAGACATCATTTTGTTCAGTCTGAAAAGAGTCGCATTGCTTCAAAAACCTCTCCCTGCCTTTTACAGGCAGAGTGGCAGTGTCCCCTCCTGAACACGCTGTGATTTACAGCCTTCCACACTCACACCGGCGACGCAACCCCTAATGCAGAGACTGCAGACAGCACTCCTGCCAACACATACGCTGTCACAGCATCGCTCCACATAAACACCCTGCATTCACCTTGTTTATATTTCCTCCTGTACAGGCTGCGACAGCTCATAAACACACAGAAAGCCTAATTTATATTTATAATAAATCTCCCTTCCTCATTCCCTGCAGTGGAAAAGAGCCCTGGCACAAATGCAATTTGCTGAGAGAACGGCATAATAGCTCTAAGGAGAATCAGGCCCACGTTGCCTTCTGTAGACAAAAGGGATGAAGCCACATGTAAACACATGTGCACGCTCCTACGCATGCCTGCAAACATGGGAAGAGTCCCACATACATAGATAGGCACATATGCTCTTCCACCTGTATTCTCAAACACATGGCTTGATATCAGCATCTACTTCTGACTCGCATGTGCTCTCAGGCAGCACAAGCATTTGGAAGGTGCACTTATTATCCAGGTGCTCAGATAAACGATGAGAAAATGACACTACAAGAGAAGTATTGTCACCATCAATGGGATATGCTTGTGTTTGGGTTTCACATGTCCTTGTCAGGCGGTGCAGCTATTTTGAAATGGGGTTTGCAACGTGTTTCTTATGCTAAATACATACGTATTCTGATGTTGAGAGAATGCAGAGGGGGAGTTTGATGGGAAGGCAGGTTTCTGGTGGTGCCAGTGATAGCGCTAGAAGAGATGAAGGAATTTATAATTGTACTCATGACTAAACGTGATCCCTGCTTGCACTGTAGGTACATGCCTTGGAGGAGTTACGAGGTCTTGGGTTTCTCCACAGTGTCCACAAACTGGCTGTTTTGTAGCCAAAAGTTGCCCTTTTGTTTTCATCTGGCTTTGGAGAACAAGTGATCTCTCTTCCCTCTGCAAAGGACCTCATTACAGCTTCCTTTGCTGCCATCACCCCAAGGCCTGAGTGCAGAAGCATGTTCCCCGCAGGACAACACCATCAGCCTGCTCGGAAACGGGGCCTAGCGTGCCATGTTGGCACTGTGCAAGGGAAGCACACCCCACAAGTCCTCTGTGGTCTCCACTGGCTCCCAATAAGCTTCTGTGAAGGTGACCTAACTATTAATTCCTCACGAGGTGTTCTGTGCTCACCTATTCTCTGAGCAACTTTAATCCCTGACAGCATTGCAGAGTTTGAGCGACTCGCGCCATTGCTCCCACCCACCAGCTTCTCTCCGTCCTGGTGGCACTACGCTGGACCAAAACCTCTTCACTCAGTATGGCCACTGAGCCCGCCAGTGGCCCACCTAGATGCCAGAAAGCTCCTGTGCACTGATGCACTGGGAGCTGGAGGCTGCGCATCACCTAATCACAGTGCTGCTCCGCTGCTGACCCAGGGCTTGTCCTGGGTCATGTCACCAAATTCGCATAACGCGAAGAGCCCCATTCCATACTCCCCTACCCTATCGCATGGCTAAAGCTAGCCGACACATTACCTACTACTCCTCTGCTCAGATCCCTTCCCTGCCCTCCTCTCTGGAGTACTAGAGTGCTAAGTGTGGGATCAAAACTGTTTGTCAACGTTAAGGTGCTCAAGAGCATCACCAGCGATCTGCCGTGTTAGAGATGACCCTACTCTGGGTACTTTAAAGACCAGCAACAGTCATTTAACTCCCCAGAAATTTTTCCCCAAGAGGAAGATTAAAGATTGCACGCACACACAGAGTTATGAAGATATCTAAGAGGGTTTCCTCGGATTTTTTTCTCCAGCTTCTGAAGTCAATCATCTAAATAGGAAAACAGCAACAATGGCTAGAAATTACTGCTATTTAGAGGCAAAACAGAGACCTGCTGAAAATCCTTGCCAAACTATTTGGAATTTGTTGACACTAAATGCTGACTAGGAGAAAATAAAACCCCATGCATTTTAGTTGGAAGTTCTTCACCTCCAGCCTCATGCTTTAAGCAAACAGATAGCATTCCTGCCGATGGAAGCATGCAGCAACATGGATACTTGTTCTTCTGCAAGCATGCTGCTCTCAGCTCCTGTTGGAGTGACAGCCTGAAGCCATGGAAGAACTATGCAGATGGTCACAAACCAGGCTCCCAACCCATTACTGGCACAGATGTTCCAGAAACACCACTGTGAAAAGCTAATGCTGGGGTGAGGCTCAGAACACCTCCGCCACGACCCCTCTCTAGGTAGGCTGGAATGTTGTCCAGAGATCATACTTCTGCTGATGTCCTACTTTCGGGTACTTCTCCCTCTTCTCCCCATGCCAGCTCTGGCTGGTTTGAGCACCTGTCGCATCCTTTCTCAAATACAGGTTGCGAGCTCTCTGGGGCAGTGCCATGCCACGTTTGACCATCTTTTAGAAAATCTGCAGCACAGAGATCCTTGACTTGAGATCTCAGCTGCTAGTAGCTTTGAATCATTTGTAATTAAAACAGAAGTGAAGCTGCACCAGGGGACTGCTGTGCCTCCCAAGTTTTTTCCAGACTAGATTACTCTCAGGAGACACAGGAGAGCTACCAGAGATAAAAAAATAAATCTCAGCCTACTAGGTTTACACAGAGACCATCAAAAATATGCATCTGTATTGTTCTGACCTCCAGGTCTTTTTTTTTTTTCCGTCACTTTTTCCTAACCTTTAAAAGGCATGTAAGATAAACAGAGGAGAAACCAGGCAGACAACATCCTCGGAAGAGATGTAGGAATATAACCAAGCCCTCAGACACACGCACACAAACACCATAATTTATCTCTTCCTCCTCCTGTTTGATATTATCCTCTGTTCTAGTATCATAATCTGTTGCTATGGAAACAGCTATGATGTCACTACGAGAGGTTTATGGATGCCTTGAACAGGAAGGAAAGGTACATGATGATGGGAGAGAAAAAAAAAACCACCTACAAACAGCTGTTGAGCAGGAGACATTCTAGGAACAGCAAGTGTTAACAGGGAAAAGATAAATACATCGACAGTGCTGGCGCTGCTGCAGACAAGAGCAGAATATAAACCATGTTTTAAAAATAAAGAACGCTTACAAATTTTGCCTACAAGTGAAAATATTCTGGGAAAGCTAGAGGAGCTTCCTGAAAAACCAAACTTTCTCTGAAATGTTCTGCAAGTTTTCTGGGACTGGATATTTTCTGAGTCTGGCTGTTAGAGTCCAAGTCTCCATCAACCCACTCCATCGTCTGCTGTAACATTCCCTGCAGAAGAGTTAGCCTAACACCCCACCAATGCAGCTAATAGTTAGGGAACTTGCTGGCTACCTGCCATCCCGTGTGCCTTTAAGATCTGTAACTAGAAAGAAAGAAAGTCATGTCTCCAAGCAAAAATAAACAGAGACACACTGAATCCACTGGATCACATCCAGTAGCAAATAAACACCCTGACCCCAAACTGTAAGCAAAAAAAGATCTTTTCTTGCTCTCTTCACCCAAGAGAAAAACCATAACCATATAGACTCACTGCCAAACGTACTGACATACCTGACCTGCTACTAGAGAGAACAGTATGCTGAGCCTCGTATGCTCAAAACACGCCCAGCCTTCAGGACGCACACAGCGGGTCCCACCCATGAGATAGTTGCTGATGACTGTGCCTCCGCACTCGTACCCGTTTTGGTCACCCAGACTGATGGGGAGGGTAGGGCAGACACAGGGACAGGGGGTGGGACAGTCACTTGTGCCGTTAAAGATATCACATGTAGGTTGTGGGAAAATTCAGCACGCAGGGCCTGGAGGAGGGAGGACAGCAGATCAAATTCGTCCTGCACAGCCACCTTCATTGTGGGAAGGGCAATGGCAGTGAGGGAGGAAACCACAAGGATCTCAGATCAATGAGTTGCTCGCGTTTCAGCTAATCTCTGCCCCACCAGAATTTTGAGCGTGGAGAGGAGGGTCAGAGATCTTACAGGAATCCTACAGCATCAGCTTTGCTTCTTGTCTCAGCTCCAGCCAGGGAATCCCCAGGCAGACTCTCCATCCCGCCTATGAGCATTAGGACATAGGTGGTATCTCCTGTTCTTGCCCACCTTCCCTTCCAAAGATGCTAGAGACAATTGCAGGGGAAAAACCCGGGAGAGACTTAAGCCAGTAATGGCAGACGGGATCTTCAGCAATTCACCTGACTTTCTGGTCCTGATGGCCTTGGCTGAGACAGCTTCAGCCCCTGTACTTCTCAGGGATCACCTCACTCTCTCCTGTTACAGTCGCTTGCCCTAATTTTTCTTCCCCGTCTGTCTCTCTCATCCTCCTCTCTCTTGTTCCTCATCTATTTCCTTACTTCTTCTCAACTTCTAGTCCACCTTTCTCTTCCCCAAACGAACCTCTATCAAAAAAATGTTTAAGGAAACCCACACATAGTGATTTCCTCTCCCCAAAGAGCCCAGCTGGTTTGTATCACCCACCCTCTACATAAAATGCAAATCCTTCACGGTGGGAGCTATCTAGCCCTTCACGTCAATGTTATCCCTAATGCAGTAAGGTCCTGCATTTTGTTTGGCACTGGCGCTACCACAGCAAATACAATTGCTCTTAGGAATACTTCAAAAGCATCAAAGGGCAGTAAAAGAATAGGAGGTGTGAAAACAATGCCAAGTGTTTTGTGTTTTTTTTTCTGTTTCTTTTATATTTTGGGGGCAAGGTTCTGTTCCTATTTTTTATGAAACAATTTCTTCTCTTCTGTGCTTTCTATTTGGGACTGTGGAGTGGAAAACAAAGCTGATCTTAAAAGAAACAGAGATTGTGCTTTTTTAAATTGGCAGGCGACACCAAGCAGGAAGGGACTGCAAACCCAGGGAAATTAGATTAGAATTCAAAAAAAATCCAGACAAACTGAAAGGTACACGAGGAAATTCAAATGGGACCAATACAAAAATCATATGCTTAGGTGGCAAAGGCTAGCTCCACACATACAGGGTAGAAAAGGGCTCACGAGGCATCAGACCTCTTGGACAGGATCTAGGAGTCACAGCGCATCACCAGCTACACGCAGATGAAGGATGTCGTGGCGCAAAAGTTAAACTAAACAGGAGCACCACCTACAAGATACTTCTGCTCTCCTTACCAGTGCAGGACTCCAGGTAAAGCACTGTGCTCTAGCAGTGCTGTTCAAGAGAGAGGTGAAGGGAACACAGAGAAGCAGGAGAATGGTTGGAGCTACAGAAAACAAAACACAGTAGAAAGCCAAAGGATGTGTCTGAGACAGGATCTAGCCTAGGAAACATAAAGCCAAGGAGAGACACGACAAAGAAGAAGGAATAGTTTTTCCACAGCCAGTGTCGACAGGACAAGGAATCACAGTGAGCAAAGCAGAGCAGAGTTACAGAGGAGAAGTCTTTCCAATGACAATCCTAGCGAAGGGCAGTGATGACAGCCTGGGCAGCCCGTGGACTCTCCATACATGTGGAATACGCTGGACAAGCATGTTACGGGAACATGCTGAACAAGCACGCATTTGGTATAGCATATCTTGCTTTGAAAAACTTTCTGAAGCCTTTCCTACACCCACTTCCAATTATTTCAACGATTTTGGTGAGAGCTAAGTTTCTTCAGCATTTCAGCATAGCCCACAGAGCAAGATAAACCTGTCAGCATTTAGAATCGGAGGAGACATTAGCCTGCAGGGTACTGCTGTGTAACACTGTTGTTCCAGGTCTTGCTAATGCCTTTAAGGATTAAAGGTTATAATGACCAGGGAAGACAGCTGCCCTTCTGAGTCTCCCAAGTATCTCTGGCAGATACCACTGCTTTGCAGGGTGACCTTCCCCACTTTTCAGGGTAGGAGCTGTAAGCGATTGCTTGTACTTCATCCTTCCAGAGACAGATGTCAGTCCAGACCCTGAAAAGTGAGCAGGACAGAGAACGAGGCATGAATAAAGAATGAGCTTCAGCTTCTCCAAGCAAATGTCCCATTCAGCAGGAACTGCTGAAGAAAACCAAGAGAGCAAACTATGCCTATCATAAAACTCCTGCTCCAGAATACAACACAAACGGGCTAAATCTTGCCTTACGGAGATGGTCCTTCCTCGCTGCATAGCTCCCTGGGTTTCAGCGGTGCTGTTGTTGATGTACACTATGATCTTTGACACCAGAATTGAGCCCAGGAGCAGCTCTAGGGGCTCGCATCTCAAGGACACTTGCCTCTCACTGGCTGCAAATCCCCTGCAAATAACTGAAAGACTCTGTTCTTTGGCATCATTCTGTCAGTGGCTTGATTAGACAGCCACTCTTTATGTAGAGCCTTGAACATACACAGCACTGTATAAACACACACCACCACAGATTATTATTACTCCCATTAAATAAATACATTCCAGTGGAACAGTTTTTTTGGTTCTTTTAGCCCTGACTCTGGACTCTCCAAGGTATTTTGCGATGTGGCGATGCCCTTGCCAGACTATAGAGATGGGAGCTGTTACTCCGCTCACCTGCGTGGGGGAAATATTAGAAGAATGATTTCTGCTGTAGAGATTATCCAACTCAGAAGGCCATCTGAATTCCAGAGTGGTCCCAAAATACATGCACTTGTGCTTTCCACAGGAAGGATCTCAGTTCCTGATATGGCCAAACGAAGGAGGATTCAGGAGCATTCTCTGTGCCTCCACACTATAAACAGGTGGAAGCAGTAACCCTCTACCCTCCCCACTAGGAAAAACAGACAAATTGCTGAATACTCTATCTGGAGTGAAATTATCACCTGGGTTTATTTTCAAAACAAAAGCTGAACTCTGTACTGCTAGGGGGAATAGTTTCAAAAGATAAGGTCTCCCGTTAAACACCTAGGTCCATGGTATGGTATGTAAATAGCTGAAGAAACAACCTTTTCTCTAAACAGCGTTTAATTCTCACTTCTTGTTATCCACCAATTAACCTTCCAAAAGCAAGAAAAAGCCCCATAAATAATATTTTACATTTAGAGGGCAAAGATTTCCTAGCAAGGGTGAGGAAACAACCTCATTTTTATAAATGGACTGATTAAGCTATAGAGGCCATGAGTCAGAAAGGTACTTCAGCGTGTGGCCAGCTTTAAAGACATAAACAACTCTAATGAAGTCAGCAGCACTGCCTGTGAGCTTATATTTAGGCACAGACCTTAAAATATCTTCTTAAATTGGGATCAGAAAGGAAAAGGGTGGAACTTCCAAAAACAGCCAGTCTCAGCCTACCCAACCTCTACAGATGCAGGGATGGGGACACTGTAAGAGCTGTCAGCCCACCACTGAAAGCCTTCACAAACTCCCCTTCTTGGGAGTCTTGCCCAAAGGCACGTGCTATCCCAGTTACCTCAACACCCGCACCTAAGTGGTATAATCTGCCTCATACTGGCTTCTCAGCCCAGTCAGAGCAGAAGGTGGCTGAACTTCCCCTTGACCTCGCCATCTGGCAGGGCTGCTCTAACACCATCACCTGGGACCCACTAGGTAAGGCCCACAATCAGGACAGGGATTTACCTCCACGGCCAGGTCACCAATCCTTCCATAATTTGGCTTCCCAGAAGTTTCCTCCTGACCAAATATCTACATACTTTCACAGACCATTGCTGCACTGTAGCCACAACTGAGGCTTACTCATTCAGCCACTCAAGTACTTTATCTGACTCTGAACAAACAGTCCAACTTCCAGGGGTTGACAGGCATTCAAAACCCTCACGGGTATCAAGGAGGGCTCTGGGCTGTCCTCTCTCGGTAGAAGACCTCCAACCATCAGGGTGCACTGCCAGTTCTCAGCCAGTCTGGATGAAACCACACCCAGTGGTTTCAAAGCATCGCGTGAAAGTGGACGGTAAACACCAGCCACTGGGTAAGTGGGGAAACCGAGGCATGGGAAAATGAAAACTACTTCATTTTCCCGGCCAGCTGAGGTGTGCAGACAAAGCCAAGAGGGTTTTCCCCACCTGTTACAGCCATGCAGAGGAACGTGCTGCACAGACTCCAAGGGCCCACGACTGTGGTGAGTAACTGCAATTGCGTTCAAGCGCATTCTTTGTCTGCTCGCCCAGGCCCCTGGTCCTGACAGTGCTCTTTCCGCTTCTGAAAATAAAACAGCATTTTTCCCCCATTAGATCTCAAACCCATTTAACGGCTACATGCGGCAGCATGATAAGAACAATAATTATAACTGGAGGGGGCTTCCTGTTATCCTTGCTATAGCCATATCCTGAGCTAATAAAAACTTAGGCTTTTGGTCCCAGCATTGACTTAGCTTAAGTTCTCGTTATTAACTCATAAACAGGAAGCACCTCCGAGTTATCATCTCCCTGCACGAACTTTGGGGTAAAGACCTTTACTCTGCCTCACTGGTGCCGCCTCCCCGATGAGCAAGTTTTGTGCACTTTAATGAGATTTGAGGACGCATTCAAAACCCAGCAGGGCTGGCCTGTTCCTGGCGTTAAACGGGATCTGCTCCACGACGCGGCCTGGGTCAGAGTTTCAGGCTTCCCAGCTCCTCGTGTGACAAGGACGGCGTGCAGGCAGGTCCCTGCCTGCGCCAAGCTCCAGCAACGGCACCGATGGCAAGGTGCAATTTACAAATATTACTGAGATGAATTCCATAAGCCACCCACATAGAAAACTACCGAGGCGGCTGCTAAAAATACACCTCGAGTTGCAACGAAGTTGTCAGGAATAAGTAAGAAGCAAAGCAAAGAGGAACAAAACCAAAACAGAGTTAATAGCTGTTTAGAAAATAAAGCTAAGGCGTATGAACACCTCTTTTTACTCAATTCTGAAGAATGCCGGGTACAAGGCACCCAGGAAATAGCTGGAGACACCTGCCCAGGTCAGAAATCTGCCCACAGTGCCCAGGCATTGGTGATGTCTAGCAGTAAACCCACTTAAAATGAGGTTTCCCCTGGTCCACAGAGCTCAGCTCTGCTCTGTCCGCAGGAGGCAATGTCACAGGACAAGAGCACCCACGATGATTTTGCACAGCAAGGGCAACATCGCGTACAAGAGAGTCCAAAGAACCAGATTCTCGCCTGCCTCAAGCCATTTGCCTCCCCTGAAGCCAATGCAGCCACCCCTGAGGAAGCCACATCTCCGGTGCTCAGAGGGACAGCGGCCACCAGTTTGCCCCAACTCCGGAGCAGAGGCTGTGCGGGGTTACACCTGATGAGGCCCCCTTTAAAGCCCAACACATTTCCCCACGTGACTCACAGCCGAAACTAAAATCCAGGTCAAGCATCGCGTGGCGGTGTTACTTCTGTTTTATTTTACTTGGTAGGTTTTTATGGCCTTCATTTTACCACTCAGCTCCGCAACACTCAAGAAAAGAAAAAAAATGAATGAGAGAAACCCAGTAGAGCAGAAGACGACAGCAAAAACTCCAAAATCCTTAAAACAAATGGGAAAATTCTCCTTGCACAGGGTGTGTGTGGGGGAAGACACGCCACATATTCACTTATTTATCATGCCTTGCCTATTAAAATCAGGTGAGGCACTGTTCTGCTTCCCAGAACCATATTTAAGCCGGCTGCTCAGCGCAGGCACACACGGCCCTCACCTCCACGTCGAGAATCGCGGGTGACTTTGTCCATGTGCTCTATGTTATCACTCACTTAAATTTCTACTGGAACCATTTCATAAGGCCTCTGAGGTGTCACATTTCCTCCCAGGGCCCCTTTTCTGTCAAAGAGCCTATGTTCTGAAATCCGTACGGTGGCGATACTGTTTCACCTCACCCTCGCCTGCCTTGCGGTGGTGGCGGTGGGCGTGCGTGTGTGCCACCGGAGATCGCTGGGTCAAGGGCAGGAGCAGAGGAGCGACTGCCAGCCGCAGCACTGATCCAACCCCTCGGTTCCTACGCTCTCCTCAGGGGCCTGACCGTACCTGATGCTCCAGAAAAGGGCTACAGAGCAAGCTAGTTACGCACATAATGCGAGGCTCGTAAGGGAGGACGGCAGACCTTGCCTCCTTCCAAGGAGGAAATCACATCTCCTGCGATAAGTAAGTTTTCATCTATGCACTGCGATATTGCAGGGAATTCGAAGGACCTCTTATGGCAACTAGGAGGCGAAAAACATTCATTAACCCCTCCTCCGCCTCCCTCGAAGCCATCCAGCAGCAATTTAACCCGCAAACATACTGCAACACAAAACAGATAAAACAATCCCTACCAGCCTTCACGCTATCTACCGGCTCCTGCGATTCGGGATGTTCACCTCCGTTAAGGCTTGAGGCGTGCTGCAGAGCCTGGCCGCCGACCCTTCCGTATCGGTTGCAGGGAATTTGTTGCTTTTCCGGGCATTTTTTTTTTCTTTTTAATTTTTTTTTTTTCCCGTCTGCTCTCTTTTTCCAGTCAGGCAGAAGCACGGGCGCCGCTGAAGTTAGGATGCTCTAAGGATCCACTAAACTTCCACCGCACGCTTCGGTGCGGCACCGCCGCCTCTTTCCCCGGGAGGCAGCCGGCGCCCTGCCCGCCCGGGCTGGGGCCGAGGCCTCCTCTCCCTTCCCCTGCCCTGCCCGGCTCCGGGGAGGCGGCCGTGCCGGCGCCCGCTGCGGCGCGCCGGGAAGGGGAGAGGGCGGCCGGGCTGACCGCAGGCCCCGCGCCTCACACTCCGCCCCCGGCCGCTGCGGAGCCGCCGCCCGCCGCGGGGCAAACCGCACCTCCCCGCACTGCCGCCCGCACCGGGGGGGATGCGGCCCGGCGAGAAGCGAACTTCAGAGGAACCCGCCGCATTACCCACCCTGCCAGCGGCGCCCGCTCGGGAGGGGCTGGGCAGGCTCGGCGGCGGGCGGTGCGGTGCCGGGCAGGCCTCACCGGCCCGCCGGTAGCCCGGGGGAGGGGG
>WHYT01016628.1:755956-776673 GCA_009806455.1 Tetrax tetrax | reverse complement strand
TTCTGTCATACCGAGGGTAAGCCAGTAGGTGCCTCCCGAGGAGAGCGGGGAGGACTGCTCAGGGTGCTCCTTTTCCCTTGGCAGCAGAGCAAGTGCATCTGCTAATGAATAGCAGGCAGAAAAGGCAAGGAATTTTTTTCCTCCGTGCACATATTCAGAGAAGCAGAGAAGTTTTTGTTGTTTTTCCTTCTCGCCCCCCTTCTTCAGGATTCTTTCATTTGTGATTTCTAATCATCATTCTGCTCTTCTTTCCCCACTTTTCTTCACTCTGCATTTGCAAGCTGCCCTCCCGGGCCTGGCACCACTCCAGACCCAATGAACTTCAGGGAAGATTTTTCTCTCCTTTCCCCACCACCACCACCTTCTCCCGCCTATTCAAACTGAACTTGTGGACAAAATAAATGCTGGCACTAGGTCATTGTCCTTCCCCTCCCCATCAGAGGATTCTGAGAGAGGATTAAACTAATCTCATACATTGACTCGCTCCCGGGTGCTGGCCTGGACTCCTGCCACTCAACGAGATGGCATGAAGCACAATGTCCCGGCAACGTGTTTCTGCAGTAACTTCCTATGCAAAGGCAGCGAAAGGACCCGACACAGGAGCGGGTGCTTCTATATTGTGCAACGTCAACACAGTCACCACATTTAAACACATTGCCTTGACTTAAAAGGAAAAAAAAAGAAAAAAAAAAAGAGCCTATAAGCCTCAAGAGAATGGACAGTCCACCCAAGCCAATCATTTAAGTGCTTCTGGATTGGCTCATTTGTTAATTAATACTTAAGCAAAGAGTAAAGGAAGTCGTGTCATGATGGCAGGGAGGCTACAGGGAGCAGGACTGCCTGGGATTTCTTTGACTCTCCTCCCTTCTCCAGTGTATGCAGATGATCACTACCCACAGTGACCTCCTGGGAGCCAGCAGCACCTGGTTTCTGAGTGCTTCACAAAGGAAGACTAACATCACTGCTGCCTTTTGGCAGGTGGGGAAACTGAGGCACTGAAAGATGCAGTGACTCCCGCAAGCCCACACCAATAAACAAATGGGTTTCTGGAGTTCAGCTGCCCTGAATCCAACTCTGGTGCTTTAGTTACCATAAACGCCAGCCCACCGCTGACACCTCTGACAGGATACTTCTAAGGCTCATCTGCTTGGAGAGCCCTAGTGAAATAAAGCTGCTGAGCTGCGTGTGCAACTCCATCCTCCTTCACTGACTTGCACAAAGGTACTCCTGTCCAAGGATGTCAAAATGTTCAGCAGACATCAAGGCCTTGACTTAGCAGAGTGCTGAAACGTGCCTTCAAATCCTACAATTCCTATGAAACATCCTTGTCTTTGATGGAGCTTAAGCACATTTTTGAAGTCCTGGTAGTTTTTAATTTAATTTAACTCAACCTCAAAACTTCTGAAGAAGCAGTTAAGCATTCAAGACAGAAACACACAGATGGCTGAGGTTCATAGTTTGCTGTCGATGGGCAGTATATGTAACATACAGCTGGCATGCAGTCACATTCATTCAAGGCTTGGAGCACTAAGGTGCATGGATACACAAGAGCTATCATCCAATAGCTACAGTGGATGTGGTAACGGCATAATCCATAGAGACACAGACCTGGAGCCGGCTCCAGAGCTCTGGCAGGCAGGCGGTGCTGTGGCCGTGCTGTTGCAAAGCTGGCTAGTGTAAACCTCATCTGCCCGGCCAAGTCATCCCGGTGGCACCGAGTCAGGAACCGTGGCTATTCCTGGTTCCGTCACAGATTATCTCTGCATCCTTCAGCAAGACATTTAACCTTTCCGTGCTACAGCTTCTCATTTCTAGGTGAAGCTAATACAGCCAACTACATCTTCATGTCCCATTCACCACCACCCTTCGTGAGCAAGCTGGCAAGAAGGGAAAGGTTGCTGGGAAGAAATAACTGGATAAAAAAAAAAAAGAAAAAAAAAAAAAATCAAAGAGGCAAGACATAATTAGAGACTAAAACCTTTCCTGACCCATCTCAGACACCAAGCACTAAGAGAACAAATTCTCATTCCTGCCTCAGACTCAGTCGAAGGGAGCAGCTCTGCAACAATACACAGATAGCAAACAATTCCAGTCACAAACACCCAGGCACAAGTGTCTAGGTGCTTTGTCAGTGAGCAATTAAATCCTGTGCTGAATAAAAATGTTAAAAATGCATCACATTGTGGCTTTAAATAGCCTCTTGTTGGAGAGGCTGGTCTCACTGCCAACTTGTGCTTGGGTAAACTCTGTTTTTGCCACTATTGGGATTCTCTGAATGTCTATCAGGCAGTTGCATCACACACTGAATAGTTTGGCATTACCTCACGCCTTAAGGGAAAGGCAGAAGAAAATTAACTAGCAGCTTGTTTTCTCTGTCTACTTATTTATTTATATTGGTGAGGGGCTTTTATATTTCCTTTTTTTTGGGGGGGTGGGGGTGTATTTTTTGTCCTTTTTCTTCCTGAGCTAAGGGTAACTTGAGTGCACGGTAATAACAAAAGGTGGTGAGGAAAATACTTTGGGAAGTGTAAGTGGGGATGCAGAAGGCAGGGGAGAGAAGGAAAAACATGAGTCAAAGGATTAAATCCAAATTCCAGTCTGGGACTTTTTAACAAAGATGGAATACTGACTAGTTGAGCAAATTAAGCTTTTTTTTCAAGGGGGTCTGGGGAAGCGATTGGTTTCTATCCAAGCAGAAAATGTCATTCTTCCCCATCGGTACCAGTGAAAATAAAAGAAGAGAGACAAAACACCCCCAACCCTACTCTAAGAAATCTGAAAAGAAGGGAGAGTAGACAAGGACAAACAAGCAATTAAAAGGAAATTGCTTCTCCCTCCCCCCAACCTTTTCTTTTATCCCAAATTAAAGTGGAAAAATTTGATTAGGGGGTCAAAAAGAGGAAGGACCGAAGAACTGCATCACATGCAGCTCCATGTGAAACAGCCACTCTGCTCCACCAGGCTGTGGGCAAAAACATGCTGTGGTGATGGGGCAAAAGACCTGCAGGAACAGGCAAAAACTCACTTCTCAACGTGCTTTGGTTGAACCTTCTTCCTGCCTCGGAGCCTTACTTTGATTGTTACAGTTTCTCTGCTTGAATCAACCACATGCAGTTGCTGAAAGCTTAAAATATTTTCATATATGTTGTTACTGTCTCATCAAGCCAGCAGGCCAGCATTTTATTCTTCCTCCTCTAACACCATTCCCAATGCGGTTTCTGGGAGGACAGCTGCTGTCCCAGCAGAGATAGCACACACTGACCAGCGGCTACTCAGATCTTCTGCTGGAAGTCACTGCCTGGATAGCAGGTCAGCAAAGGGGAAATGTGTCCTCATCCCTGTCACTGCAATAGGTAATCAAGGAATCCTACTCAAATCTGGCTTAATCAGTCAATTAATTAATATTAAACCCAAAGCACAGCAGCCACTCAGGAGAGAGGGCATGATTCATGGGACAGTAAGAACAAACATGATTTTCTGTGCTAGCGAAGTACTTTAAAAAAAAAAAAAATCTAAATTATAAGTAAAAAATCAAAACTTTGCATCAAATCTAGATTCACTTGTGCACCGAATGGTCATTAACTTCAGCTCTGGATGGAAGTATCTCAAGCCACACTCAGTCATCTGAGAATTCAAATTTTCATTAAAAGTAGAGGATAAGGTTATGAAAAAATTAAGTTAGTAGAAATAAATTTTTATATAAAAACACAATAACACGCCCTGCATTGGATCACAGTGAATACCTGCCTAAGCAAGCACCCCAGTCTCAGAGACCACAGCAGTTGCTCTGCCTAGCAACAATATGTATCATACTTCTCCCTTAAATTCTTCCAGTTTCCAACCCTTTTCAGCTCTGGAACTTCCCAAGTCAGAGGGGGTAGTTAACCCCTGCTGGACTTCTCTTTCCTAAACTTCCACAACCTTCCCTTGAAAACATGTAAGAGTTTAGCCTCTACAAAATCTTTTGGCAAGGAGACCCTCAGTCCTCCAATGTGTGAGGTCTTTCAGGTGCTATTTATAATATCAGGTAGTGATGTACATAATAATTTCGTGGTTTGTAGGGCCAGCAAAATTCTCAGCACATCTCTGTTGAAAACAGTCCTTAACACTTTACTTGCGGGGAAATTGGAACTGTTTCTCCTGCATATCCAAAGCTGTCTGAAACAATAAACTGTGGCAATGCATATTATGCAGCTCAGCTAAACAAAACACAACACCGGAGCTCATACAGTGTATTTTGGTGGAGAAGCTAGAAACCCTCTCCAGACGCCCGCTAATTCCACATTACACTAAAGTAGATACCTATGCAGAGCTTGGATGATGATATCCATACAACCAAGACAACTGCAAAACTTTCAGCAAAACACTATGAGAAATCATATCAAACCCACCAGACTTCTTGAGAAGCTTGAAGTCAGTACATTTGAGTTTGCCAGAGGTCAGCATACTTCCAAGGAAACTTGAGAGAAAGTATCATTGATTTGAAACACAACCACTCAGAATTTTGATGAATGTGAGAAAGGCAAGACATTTTGTCAAGTTCCATTTCAATATTTCAAACTCACGTGTGAATTCAAAAATGAAATGACAAATTTGTTGAGAAACACACGGGTAACGCAAAGGGAAAAGCCAGATTAATTTCTGCAAAGTGTGAAGGATGTTTCCAGCATCTCTCCTGTTTGACACACATAACCAGAAAAGCTTTCTATAGTAATTTAATCTGGGCCAGCAGATATGGTCAGCAGCAGGACTCCATCCTTCTGGTTGCTGGTGAAATCCTTGTTTCACCACTCTCTCTCTACACACTATGGTGCCAAGAGATTTATCCTGGGAAATTCCTTGGACATCACTGACACCAAATGTATAAAAATTCTTACACATAGTAGAAAGAACGTATTTTTATATTAGACAAAACAAACACCTAAAAAGACCTAACCACCTGTGTATCAGAGAACGGGCTGAGCGCTCACTACCTCCAACTGAAACTTCCCTTGAGGATGTTTGAGTCCGTATTATTTTTTCCCCTCACATTCTTAACTAAACTATTTGTTATTGATATTTGCTGGAGGAATATCCACCTGAGATATTCACCCTGTACATTACTGCTTTATATAATTAAGTGATGTCATTTTATGCAAGTGGTTTCATAATCCATTTGCCACTGCCATGCAGACATTCCTGCTCAGTTTTGAGGAGGGGTAGGGTAGTCAGGCTTTACTTGGCCTTTATTTTGCCTTGCGAGCCTTCTGCTCAGCAGAGCCAGTTTCAGTAGCCCAGAGGTCCCGGGTAACCTGGAACAATGATGCCTCACTCATATGTCCCAGGCTTTGACTGGTACTACGGCAACAGCTAAGCCTGGCTGGGACATTTTTATTATACTCTCAATGCTTGAAAACAAACAAATTTGTACAACGCACACAAACAGCCTTTTCTAATCTCTTTTAATGGCACTCTGAAGACCAGACCGTCAATTGTCCACTGTGTTCTCAACAATTTGCTAATGATAATTAAAGATGCCTGAAGTTTGCCAACTATTTCAGCACTCAATTTAACCAAGAAGATAAGGGTTCAGGAGGAAAGTAAACAAAATGAACTTGATCCAAGAAGGAGGTGAGGTGTTACCTAAGAAGGAGCCTATTAGGGTGCAAAGATAGCAAAGACAAAGTAAAACGTTCTCTAAACTGTACAACAGATACAAAGAGAGATGATGCCAAAACCCCGGAATGAGATTACAAAAGCAGGAGAGTGAGTGGATTCTTTTTTATTTTCTCTATCGGATTTCATCCCAAAGAACAGACAATGGCAACCCCCTACCATGCAATCTGTGTACAAGGAAAAACAAATTATGCTGTAGTAAAACTGGAAATTCAAACCTCATTTTTTTTCACCAGTTGAGAGAAATTAAATACTCCTTGAGCGCCCATTTCTGCAGGACAGGACCATATTTCCTCCATGAGCTGCAAGATCACAGGCATGTTGCTAGCACTTGGGAACAGAAAGGAAGAGAAAAGGAAGAGGAGGCAACTGTAACTGGAAACACAACTTCTGCTGCTCTGAAATCCTGGTGGATTAGAGTCCTTTATAAAAACTTGATTCCAGAGAATCATACCAGATCATTCAGTTGATCACTAAAGCTACGATTTTGCATAGTTACTTTTAATAAGTCCTACTATGGCAATGTGAAAAAGTCAATAGACACCAGTCTGTGGTACATTTTCCCTATGTCAACACATGTACCAGGTAATCGAGTGCATGCCTGTCCCACCACGAGACTGAACTCATTGTCTTACATGAAACACATCCTTCCTTTATGAACATCACCATCCTTTGCAGAAGTTCCTCTGCCATGATCCGGTGTGATAACACCTCTGTTTCCAAAAGTTTAATGGAGTTTCATCAAATTCACACTTTCTGTGAGCTCCACAAAAGCAAAATTGTAGCTCTGACCTCTTGGTACCCCTTCAGTATTCAGCTTTTTGCATTTCTACTGTCTTGTTGCATGTTTTGTGGCTTTTTAAACCTGTTTATTATCCGAGTGTGCCTGAGGCTGTTTAGAGCAGCATAGCAACATCCCTAAGCAAAAATTAATAATATGGAGAACAACCTTTGTACCAAAAGTGAGGAAGTGGAGGAACATTGGCACAGGTTGCCCAGAGAGATGGTGGATGCCCCATCCCTGGAAATATTCAAGGCCAGGTTGGACGGGGCTCTGAGCAACCTGATCTGGTTGGAGATGTCCCTGCTCCTTGCAAGGGGGGTGGACTAGATGACCTTTGAAGGTCCCTTCCAACCCTAAATATTCTATGATTCTGTGATTAAATCCAGAATATTTACCAATTCTCTTTACTGCTTCACTTCAGACCCAATTAGATAAGTGGGCATCTGACCTGTGTTTAAAAAAAAAAAAGAAAAAAGGGCTAACACTAACTGCCATGCTGACAGAATAAAGTAATGAAATGTGATATGCATGTAGAAGTGTGTACAAAACCTGAACTGTATTTCTTAAAAATCACACTTTTTTCCCCTCCAAATGGTTGGGACTATAAGCCAGGAATCAGAGACCTTTCTAAATGGAAATTTTAAATCCATTCATATTAATGCTCAATTAACTCCTAGTACTTGAACTAATCCCTACTTAACTTGAGACAACAACTATGTTTTCTAGAAAAATTTTAAACATTCAAATTTTTGTAGAAACTCCCAAAGAACAGAAATACAAAGCAACAGTCAAAAGCAAATACAGCCTATAAACATATTTTTCCAATGTAGTTCCAATTCTACGGTCATTTAATTTTTTTTTAGTTCTTTGTGTAAATTTCAAATTGCCTAGGGTGTTTTGCATTTATAATTTAATCTTATTTAATAACAACCCATGAAGTGTTTCACGTAAATACTCGCAGGTTTGAAGACTTGCAATATCCCATTCGTAGGCTTGGATGTCAGCACTTGGAGGTTCATTCATCCTTGCTTTTGTTTTTACACTGCCAAATTCATCCCAAGTAGGAGCCAAATCGTTACCAACACACTAAGCATTTCACATTCACCTCTTTTCTTTCTGCCCAAGTGGAAAAAACTCCAGGAAGCAGGGGGAACGCAGTCCACAGCACTCCTTGCTGATAACGCGTTTGACTTGAACCAAGCATCAGGCTCGGCAGTGACAAATCAGGACATAAGGTGGCATTATTTCCCTTCCTTAACTGTCTGCAGGGCCGGAGTCCAGATCTGCATGTCAAGAGTGATGCAGCTTTGCTACAAACAAGCTGTTTGGTATTCCAGAAACAAACAAACAAATAAACAAAAAAAAACCCAAACAAACAAAAAATAAAAACAAGAAGGAGGAGAAGATCAAGCCTGTACCAAGATGCATTCAGAATGCTACACAAAGCCAAATCCTGACTCCTCCCTAGCTTGAAATTTTCCCCAAATATTGCATTTATAAAGTAGTCTGATGGAAAGCATCACTATTAGGCTGACAGTGCGTTAACTGTAGAGGACTTCTAAGACAACATTTTGAAAATCCAGACTTCGTTTGTATCCTTGACTCCATGTTCAGCTGTGATTACCCACAGCAGGAACTCCAATTAGATGTATACAGATGCTTTGAAAAAGAAGTGAGAAAAGAGTTTCAAAGGATACAGAAACTTGGTTTGCATGTTCATCTATTCTGAGTTCACACAGAGGATATGAAACTTTTTTTTTTAAGAAAGTAAATAGCTGTACATACAAGTTACAGACTTGAAACTACAAAACAGGGAATCAACTCTTCCTTCATCTTGCCCAATATTTGTGGTGTATTTGGATTGAGAACCCTCTTTTTTTTTGTCTAATATCAGGCTTGTAGTATGACTTGACTTAGTTCAAACCTAGAAAGTTAAGGAATAAGCCTAGAAGAGAGATAAGAAGGCAAAAAGCAGCTCAAGTACTGACTGATAGGTTTGCACAGAACGCACCATCCCAAGATGTGGCAATGCTCATTCACTTACTCAAGAACATCCTAGCATCCTGCAGAGCTCAGTATTGGCCCAATACTTCTCAGTATTTTTATCCGGTAATAAACATAAAAGCTCTGATTAAAAAAAAAATGCACAGACCTTTCAGAGTAAGAAATATTAAAAAGCGGTCTAAATCCCTCTGGGAGCTGGGTCCATTCAAACAGAATTAATTTTACTACCTGCATATGCAAAATTGAGGGAGAGCACAGTACTCTGGACAGCAGTGGCGCTCAGAAGAAATTGGAAAACGGAGCGGACAAAAAACTCAACATAAATTCCTCCTACACTGTTGGGGAAACATTCAGGTCCAAGTTGGATGAGGCTCTGAGCAACCTGATCTAGTCAATGATGTCCCTGCTCCTTGCAGGGGGCTTGGACTAGATGGCTACTAAAGATCCTTTCCAACCCAACCCATTCTATGACGTGCAGAGAGAAGGTAGCAACCGGTGAAAGACACAGAGGACTGCAACCTGGCAGCAATGGAGATAGGTCAGTCTGTTTAGTCTACTAAAAAAGACAACATGGATGAGATCAACAGCTGTGTGCAAGTCTGCTTCCAGTTCCATGTTCATACAGGATCTTTCATTCAACAGTTGGAAGGTACTGCTCACAATGAAAAGAAGCTGGAAACTTTAAATAACAACAGTGGTTAAACATTAGAACTGTCTCTCACACAGCAACTTCCTCATCCTCTAGTAACTCAAAATCAGGGCAAGTGCCCTGGAAAAGCTTGCCAGGTGTAATGCAAACAATGAATGTTCTCATCTGCAAATCTTGTGCCACTTGAACACTGAGCTGTGGGGTTCAGAAATAAACAAAAGTGGAAAGCACCTAGTGAAAAAATCATCAGAAATTCAAGACAGCTCTGCAAAGGGTTTGTTTGTGCTCGGTTACCGTGGTGGTGGCAGTTTGGGTAAGCTTTAATTGCATCCAACCCATTTCACCACTTTTCAGTGAAAGGGGCTTAATCACAGTCCAAGAGATACAAAGCACAAAAGCAAATTTAAATAAACATCTATTTTTGGTTCCATTAATCATGAGTTCCTGACAACTTCTGGATACCACTCTTCTCTTCCCTCATTTTGCTGCAACTCTGAAGGGCCTCTTTTATCAGGTCCGTTCAGCCAGGACCACCATCTCCATGAAAACACTCTGTGTGGCACTGGCCCGCTGTCAGACATGGCTCAATTACATTCGTTCCATCATCAGAGTCCCCTGACATTGTTATTAATCACAGCCTCACTGACAGGGCGCTGAACTGTCTGGAGATGAAACTTCACATTCCCATCCAGGGCTCCCCAGGTAGGACATGGAATTTGTTTCATCTTTGTGTAATCAAGAAATGGAGCACATTACGGGAGTGAATTAACCCCAACTTCAGGTTCATAAAGGTGTCCCTGCTCTGTTTAATTAAATCTGTCTTAAAACCTCCTAATCCCAAACTAAAGACTTAATAACGTTCAGGAACCTCTTTTTCCTTACAATATATTGCTATAATCTGCTGACGGCTTAATATTGAAATAAACACGCTGCTCCTCTACCTGATCTGGCCAGTACAATGACAAAAAACCACATGACTAAAGACCAACCTCTCCTAGACTGGCAAGCACAGAGTACACGTACAAGGATGTTGTATGCCATTAGTCTAAAAACCTTTTAATTTAATGCCACAAAGTAAGTGTCAAGAATTGTCTGCAACATTAAAAAAAAAAAAATTAAAAAAAAAGGGGAGTGGAAGAAAAACAAGACGTGGAATTTTGACTCTTTCTCTGAAGATGCAGAGACCTGTCCTTCTAGACTGAAGATGGCAAGCCCTTATCCATGGGTTTTGTGTGTTACACGTTCCTTTGAGAGTCTTGAGGCACCAAATACCACCCCAGGTCTGTCTTTCACAGTGGCCAGAGAGAAGTTCTACTCAGGCTCTTCAAACTTGGTGGGAAATCTGATTTTGTAATTCCTTCTTTTAAAAGAAAGTGCAGATTTGTTTCATATGACAATCAGCAAAATTCGGACCTAGATCAGAGCAGCTTTTCTGCATTAAAACACAGGTGGCTGGATTCGGGATTTTGGTACTGGAACTGAAGTATCTGGGAATATTTATCTCAGTATCTGTTTAGTCCCAAGAGGTACCAAACCATCAGCAGAGCTTTAGAAGACAGCTTGCGGAAAGCAGAGGGACTCTGCATGAGATCTTTAAGAAGGCAACCATATCAAGAGAAAAGCAGTGTGATCCAGCATTGGAGAAGGAAGAAAGAAGGAATAAAGCAGAGATGCAAGACCAGAGGCAGCAAGGCAGGCTGTTAGGACTGCCAGTCCATACTCAGAGTGATTCATGGGAGGCAGACCAACTTCTATTGCTCTCCTTCCCACAGCCATGGTTACATCCAGGTCCAAATGAGGAAGGCTACAACCTTCAGTGCTTCTCCCTTCCTAAGATCTCTTGCCATGCCTCAGAGAGAGAAGACAGGGAGAAATGTAGAAGACTTTGAATGCAGCGTTTGCTATGTCCAAGAGAAATGCAGCAGATGGAAACGCTTTCCACTCTTTCTTTCCCTAAGAGGATTATTTCAGCAGGGCCTGGCTGGCGTCTGTACCAGAGCTAAGCGCCAGTGACCACGCCAGCCAGCCTTACCCTCCTGTCAAAGGGTTTCATTAAGACTTTGGTTCCCTGTTGCTCTCATGGCGGCTTGCACGTGCTCACTAAGTATCCTGCATCCACTTCCAAGGTATTTGCTGATACAGAAATCTCTTCCTCCCCCTTGCCTCCTCCTCTCAGGGACCTAGGGCCACAGCAAAAGTCACCATCCTGCTGAGAAATTTTCATTACACAAGGATGGGACAGTGGACTCAAGCTGAACATGTATTATCAGAGAGGCAAAGACCTTACAAATGTACATCGTGGCCACTCCTCTGACCATGCCATCAGTCAGCTAAGAGTGCATGTAAGCCATGCAGAACACAGCAGAGAGCAACAAGCCCCTTCTCTCCATGCACTGCTCTTGTTGTGGACTAACGAGATGAACTGCTGCTCTGACCAGCTCTGGATGCTACTGCACCAGCTGCAGAGCCACATTATGCATTGACACCCTGGGGCCACTGTCTGCCCCCGCCCTCCTTGCTGAAGAGGTATTTCAAACCTTAGCACTAAATAAAAATTCCCATATCCCAAAGACAGGCATTTGTATTCCCCTCTTTCCCAGCCTATCTGCCCTGCTCCCTCAGACAGTCAGAACAGCCATGCAGACCCAAGGGAATGAGATCCATTCGGCTCAAGACAGGACAGTCTGACCCATGTTAAATACCACCACAAATGTTTAATCTAGATGAAAATGAGGGATTTTCATTAAGCTCAAAGGCAGAAAAGTCAGGATCCTTCTCTTCAGTCGCACAAGTAAATCCATCCAGCTGCAGAGAACGACATACTGTGGTCACACAGTCTTCAAGCAAGGAGGACGGATGTCCCCAGATATTTAGCTCCCCAGCATCCCAGGAATGAGGGACAGCTCTATCCTTCTCTATTCAGGTAAGACTCAGCATCAATACTTCCAGCAGAACCATCCAGCGAATCTGCCTGGGAACCAGCTCACTCCTTTAATTTCTCTGTTACCAGCTTCCACAAAATACAAGAAAGACTTGTCTCTGACTTAAAGGCACTTACATACAAAATGTAGTCTATAAGAATGGATATACTCTTTCAGAAAAGTCATCACTTCTCAAAAATCACTTACAAATCCCCTTCAATTACAACTGAAGTCAGAATTCATGCTTTTATGTTACAAGTTTCTGTAGTAACAACAGCAGCTCGAGGCAGGAACCAAAGCATCAGGCAGGTCAAATACACCATCTGATGTGAAACTCCAACTTTTTTTTTTTTTTCCTCTCAATATGTCTCATATGTGATGCCTTCCTCTTCTATGGATGTTCAGTAAAAGAGCTCAAAAGGTAATCATAAGTTGTGAGATTTGGAAAGCATTTTTTTTTCCCTAAAAAGAAATACTAGAAATCTTTTAATTAAAACCCTTCAATCATTTGGAAAATAAGAACTACTATTATGCTTTAGTCTCTTCCTTTTCTTTTACTCTATCCTAATTTCATTCTATCATTGGAGAAGCCATACTTTGATGCTCTTTGTTTTGATTCTGTTTTTTGGTTTTTTTTTTTTGGCTTTCCCCCACCCCACCCCACCAAGACTGAAAAATTTTGAGAACCCGAAGGTATTAGCAAAACTTAAATTTTCAGAGGAATGAGGAAAAGTGGTAGCCTGCAACGTGCTGGATGAGGTCCAAAAAGATAACTTTGAATTTCTATGATGCAATACAGAAGAGAAAGTCAAAGAAATTGTCAAAATATTTATATTTCCTATTTAGAGGCCAGAGAACATTGCAAAAGAGAACCCTCCTATTTCCATTTTAAACAGTTGAAATTCTATTGTATTTTTCACTTGATTCTTCCTACAGCTTTAAATTTCTTATTTGCCAAAATGTTCAAAGAACAAAGCACTCCAGAATTATTTAGCAAAATACACACTCATGAACCCAGCACTGCTGGAACCAACACAGCAGCTACATCGATTGTATCATTGCACATCAGCAAGGTAACTTGAGTCCTCGTTTTCATAACTATTTAGTCCTTTAACAAAGGAACATAAAGACTGTATCAGCTAACGCTTTCAAGCTAGAATGTGTGATAAATCTTAATTCTAGGCTTAAATTAAGGATCCATCTTTTAGCAAGAACAAATACCAAACCAATAGCTATAAATATGATAATTTGCATATAAATACGTATCACATCACCTGTATGCGAGCGCACATACTGCAGATAAACATATGCTACAAACTGCAGAAATAAACCGTAATTCACAAATGACTGGAGGCAGCAAGGCTGTAATCTAAATCTTAAATACAAGAATGCCTCCATGACAGAAGGGTATTTCATCACTAGTGATTGCCTGACGTGGCTTAACACACATTTCACTTGCATCTCAGGCACTGCATCATGTTTTTGAGAGCCCAGACTAATGTTGCCATCTCTTGTGGATGTCCTTATCTGCCCCAGACAGCAAGAAGGCCAAGCAGAGTCAGCTGGAGCTCAGTCCCAGTGTGCACTCAGCCTGCACAGGATCCATAAGGACCACAGGGCAGAGCACACTCTAACGTCTGCTGGTGCTGGCTCTGAGCTTCTGAGACTCAGCCCAGAAACTCCTGAGCATCCTGGGTCCCCATCTCTAAAACACAGACAGTAAATAATACTTAGAAAGTATACCCTAAAGTCAGCACTTGGCATTAAAGAGTTCAGTTTTCTGATAAAATCTTGAGATGCAAAACTAGTAATGCAACACAGACCTTCTTCTAGCCCTCTCTTTACTTTCATCACAGCATCTTAACCTCCTGAAAATCTGTTTTTTCTGGCCTCACATGCACCCCTCCCCACATACATATCTTGTAAACTCACTGTGAAAATCACCTGGAAACACTGGCTGCGAGCCTGGTAACATTTAAGGGCCTGGACAGATTTCAGGCATCAGAGCCCAGGCCAGAGAGGGCAGCAGAGAAAGCAACCGCTAACGTGAGAGTTGCTACTGCTTAAAGCCTTGGGGGATCTTTTTAAGAATATAAGGTCATATATGGTTATGTGTGTGCAATATATGAATAAAGCCTTTGTCTAATTCCATTGTGTTGTAAACGAGTACATATGCCATAAGGGAAAACCACCAATGCAAACCTGCACAGCGCACAGCACCATATTCTGCTTTATGTGCGCAAATCCCAGCGCAAAGGCAGATGGAGGGGCCAGTTGTGTTAAGCCCAGGTGATTATGTCACAGGTTTGGGGTTTTGTTTTACATTTTCTTTACCAAACTGTCCATTAACTTTTCTGAGAGCAGAAAGCAAAAGGAGAGGAATTTGTGAAGTCGGTAGCCCATATGGCTGGCAGTGAGTTAATCTGTGCCTAAGCAGCAGGTAGCGTGAGCCAGGCTGTCTGTTGGGGTTGTTAGTAACCTAGGGGCAGATCATGGAACAGCAGGGAAGAGGATAAACCCAGCCTACAAATACAGTCAGGAATGTGGCAGGAAATTATTTTTGAAAACATACTCTGAAGCATAATAGCAACAATCAGATGGTCAGGCCGTGTGTATGAAATCTATCTGGACTCAGGGCACACAACAGGAGCACACACAAGTGTGTGATAAAACAGGTCTGGTACATACACGTGTGTCCATATATATATGAAACATACACTGTTCAAATAAAAAGTATATGCTCATCAGAGCGTATCTAGACAAACATTACTTTCCCCTACAATTTTAAGCAAAAGAACAATTTATTTGCTTATGCTTTATGCAAACCATCTGCCAAACAGCTTTGTAAAATTATTAATTATGTCAACACCAAGGAACAAAAGGTAGAATAGCAGGAACTGAGAGGTTAGGCAACGAGAGAAATTTTTGAAAAGGGAAAAAATAATGAGGAAATAAGCCATAAGTCATAAGAACAGCACAGGAGGAAGCCTTTGCAGCCCCAGAACAGACTGTGACACTGGGCAAGGAGTAACCTGTGACAGACAGCCAAGAACCAGGTGGCATAGAGGGACACAGCCTAAGACAACCTGGAACAGATTTGTAGAGGTAAGACCAAAATAAGAAGCGACTCTGATTATATTTTCAAAATTAATTTTCAAAATGTCACTTAATAGGAATTTTGAAGTTTTAAGCTTTTTCACCATTCAGGATGACAAAGAGACAGCAAAATGCTGGAACATTTTATTTTAGTCATCTTTTCTAACTTATCACTGCAAAAAAACAAGATGACATGAATCCTCCAGCTATCACCACCTTTAGGATGAGAAGTGGCAAGCATTGGACAAGCTAAGCAACACAACACCACACAGCAGCACAATCCACCCTTACTTTGAGGAGAAGGGGTGAAAGTTAATCAATTATAAATGTGTAGGTACAACAGTACCAACGTACCATTTAGCTCTACAACTTGTCTTCTGTGACCAGCAGAGGATGTCCAGGAAAGAACACAAGAGTAGGGCCATACTTCAGCCATACACTTTCCTAGTCACGAGGAGTTTGCAGCCCAGGAACTTCTATGAGTGTTGCCTTTGTATTTAGTACCAGCAATTAGTGCATTAGTAGGACTTCTATTTTGTCCTCAGCAAAGAGCAGCTCTCTTCAGTGACTGTAACAAATTGCAGGACAGTTGAACACGGGAGATACTCAAAACTTCGCATTACAAGTGAGAGCTATTCTCTCCCAAACCTAAGCACCAGAACAAATCAAACATGACAGATGCCATTTGTATTACATATTAGTGCACTACAGGAAAGCCAGAGCTACTAGTAATGCGTGCTTTATAAAAAACCTCCAGCACAGCCTGCATAGTTAATAGAAAAGAAAGGAAGCAATAGGGGATTATTTTCATCCAATGATTCTGATCTTCTCTGCAGCCACTTGGAAAAACAATTTTTCTACAAGTGGTAAAATTTTGAAACCTGGGTGCAAAAGGCGGCTGCTCTTTTAAATAGGAAAAGTAGCATCACCTTATCTATGAGGCACCTGACCCCTGAAAACAGACGCTTCTGTCTCAGGTGAGCACTAGAACACTGTTCAGGTTCACACAGAGTCACGCAGCAGGGAAGTTCTGACAGAAATAACGTTCCTTGGGATTAATGCCTGTCACCAAAATTGCAGGATGACAGCAAAAAAAGGACAGAGAAGAGCCTCCCTTGAGAATACAGATGGGCTTTGGAGGGACATTAGCCATAAGCCAAATCTTAAGGGGAAAAACAGGTCAACTTAAGTATGAAATAATCTCAAAAGCGGTTCTCCCATGAGAGACCTGCCGTTAGGAATTGACTGTATTTTACTTCCAGCAAAGAGAAGGAATAAAGAGTCAGTGGTTGGGCAGAAGTACTGTGTGCAGCTCTCTGGATGATCTCTGTAATCTCTGTATCTGGCTACCAAGTTTCAGAGATGCTCGTCCTAGCACAGAAAGACCCTGTCAGGCATTTTACTGCATCTCAGCCATCTCTCCTCTCTTGAGGAGGGAAGTTCTGCTGAGCTGGAATCTTATCACAGGTATCCTAGGGAAATGCAAGGGGAGAAGTCAGTCTTTAGTGGGTGAAGGGAGTAGATCCGAGGTCTGCATACCTTAAACCCTAGCAACTACAGGGCATTGCCATGTCCTTCACTGCCACAGGTCTGCACGCACCACCAGCCCTGTCCCAAAGATCAGTGGCACTAGTGATGCAAGTCTTGTGAGTGGGGTACCTCAGTAGCTAACTAGCACAGGTACACACTGTCCGAGCTGAAGGTGAACACAAATCTTTTTCCTCATCCTTAACCATCAGACTCCACCTTAGTCACATGGATAACGTGCCCCCAAAAGACTAAGTGTTAAGTCCCATCTGAATTTTAAGCTGCATGTGGGACTCAAAGTAGATAAACTACTGTCGAACATTCTTTGCCTCCAAAAGGCTTTCCATTAGTCCTCAAGTGCTACTTTTCTCCCCTTCTTCAGGTTTAGACGTCCTACGTAGACCTGTTCCTTCACACAACCTCTGCAGCTTGTTATCTTTGATTTGTACAATCTTTCTCCATCTCTTCCCTAGACCTGCAGAATGATCTCAAAGATGCCAGCTCTCACAGATCACAAATATTGCCGTATTGGTCTTAAGTTCAATGCAAGATTTCTTCTAATACTTTAACTCCCATATGAGAAAATTGCTTCCCTCCTTCCACATTTGCTCTTCTCCCTTAACTCTCAGGTCCTGCAACAGGTCAAAATATTTCTCTGCACTGAGATCCACTTACATCAGGTCAGCAAGGAGGAAAAAAAAAGGAGAAGCAGCTCTTCGGAGGGCTGGGTGCAACTCTGTGTGCCGGTCCTGGTATCACTCAGACATGCACATGCAGTGTGGGGGCAGAGCTTGACCTTGTAGGTAAATTATTTTGTCAGGTATCTCAGCTGACCAGCTGGCACTGCCCAAGCTGCCCAAAGCAAGACAACATTGAGATCCCCAACACTTCCATACTGACTGCACAGCTCCCATCGCCAATGGGCCAAGAGTGCTTTGCACTGCTCAATTCTTTAAAGAACAAATGGAAAACTGTCAAGTTAATGGGGAGGTTTTGTGCGTGCTAATTATAGCACACAAAACCTCATTGTCTGTGTCCAAGGCTGGGTCACACACTGTTGTTACAAAGCTTTTGTAACTCTACTAATGCCTTTAATATAAGCTCCTATTAATTGTATATTCAACTTAATTCCTAAGCCCAGTGCTACTGGACTGTACTAGCCAGGCAGCTGACTGTAATTACAGTGTGCTTATAGTGTGCTTAACCCACATTTATAAAGCATGTTAATTCTCATGATTCTGTTTTAATTTGGTGCAGGATTGACAGCCTTTTGATTTTGCTCCACAGATCAGATCTAGCATGAGTGGCAGCCAGGTAAACACACTGTGCCATCCAGCTAAGGTGACTCTCTTGCTCTGGAAGGAGGAGACACAGTGCTTCATCCTCCCTTGGGTAACTGGAACCGCACTACCCCTCCAGCTCTCTGCAAGCTCTCTTTTTTCTTGCACACACCGGCTCATTGGGAATCTTTATCTCCAAAACAGCTACCCTGTTAGAAGGCATAAACAGGAGTCCAGGACAAATAGGAGTTCCTATGATTGCCACAGCCACCAAGGGATCTATAGCCTTCAAAACAGAGTTTCCCTATTCATGAAATCCCATAGTTCCAGGCCACTATGCAATATTTCAGCAATTTGAGAAACTAAATAAAGCATTTCCTCATCTGTTTCAGAACAATTTTGGACTGTATCTACAGATGACTGTAGGTCAAGGGAAACACCACTTTGCCTAATTGCTTTTTTTTGCCTATACTGAAAACCTCAAAGAAGCACTGAAAATCCAGCACGTTGCATAAATTTGGAGAGAAGCCAACACCTCGTTCACTCAGTTGGCGGTCAGCCCATATGAATTGGCATTTTTGAATGACTTAAGAGCACTGAGGCATACAGATCTTCCTGGTGCTACTGCCATGAGTTATAACAGGATCAGGGTGCACACTGCTTCTGTACCATAGAGGATAAGATGACGGTGAGCCACAGACGACTAGGAAGTGTTGAAGGTTTATGATGACAATTGCAGCTTGGCTATATCCAGCACCACCTCTGTTTCCCCAGCATTCCAATTAGCAGGTAGCTCCTGCCTACAACGTTCTCCTGCCTAACAAATTATCTTTGCAACAGCTCTTGTTTTACCTTCCCCCACTTCTCCTGGTTCTTCAGGAAATAATAAATAGCAACTAGAGAAAGTCCTGTGGGGAGACTCTAGAAAGACCAGTGATCTGGATACCATGAAAGAAGAAGAAAATAATTTGGTGTTTGCCCTGAGGAAAATTAAAGGAAAGTATCAAATATGGAAAAGGCTGCTGAAAGGGGAAAGGGAATTAATTTTATGTTCAAGGAGTGCAGGACATGAAGCAATGGACTTAGATTGCTACAAGAATGGTCTAAGTTAAACACGAAGAAAAATTTCCACAGGTAAGAACATTGGTGTAGTGGAATTGGTTGGCAAGGGACCCTCCATTCTTCTCTTTTTTAAGGGCTGGCGAGGCAAACATCCATCAGGCACAGCTTAGGTAAAGAATAACTCATTTTAGGGCATGCAGATAGGCCTAATGACTTCCCAGGATTTCTTACAGCCATCTTTTCTATGATTCTTAACCTTTATATTACCTTTTCTTTGTTTGTTTGTGTGGCTATTTCCCCCTTATTACTCTTTCCTTTGGCAAAATGGTTTTAAGTGGTAACACATGCCCTTTATTATAAAACTTAATGTCAATAACCAACACTGTTCTCTCATTCGTGTTTTCCACCTTGAAAAAGATGTAAACAAACATCCCTCTATTTAGTCACGTAGCTACACCAATAAATATTTTCAAACAATGATATTTGAAATAAAATTGATTTATGCACAAAAAATGATTTATGCTAACTTCAGAAAATTGGAATGCTAGGTTCTCACTGAAAGCCTCATCATTTTAGAAGACAGCTTTCAGCAAAATGGGCTTAATTGTTGACTTATCTTTTCACAAGAAAAAAAAAAAGTAACTTCCTAACTTGAAGTAATGATTGCAATGTTCCTTTTATTATTCCTTTTTGCCATTTCCTGTATTAAACTCTCCATTACCATATCATTTCGATCTCTTTACTTTCAAAAGATGATTATGTATTTTTCAGAAAACAAAGGTAACCAAAAATGTATGGACTCAAAATGTTTATGTCATATGCTAGACCACTGCCCATGCACACGAGCACATGTTTAAACACATGCACCAGCAATAATATCTCACCTTTACAAATTCAGAACCTCCTTAATCTCTGTTTAACAAAATCCAAACAGGGAAGCCCTCTGTCCCAAAACACTGCTCTGCCTTTATCCCAACAGGCAGGCTCTGGGCTCCTCTGTAGATGTGATTATTGCTGTCCAATACTTTGCCTTTCTCTCGGGCCATTCTCTGTACGGAGGATGACTCATTAGTCTCCATTCCCAGCAGGGAGCTGACATCCAATTAACCAGCTGACAGTCCTCTCCTGGCTCCCACTACTCCTCTAAGGCTCTGTTTACAAACACAGGCTGTTGCGCCCATAAGGGAGGGGAAGTTGAAAGTCCCCCTGCCAGGTCAGTTTGTTCAAAATCTTCAGAGTCCTTTAAACAATACCTTTGTAGGTTAAAGACTGGACATATTGCTTGCAGCAGGATGCAAGTCATCCTAATGGCTACATCTGCGTTTGGGGGGAAAGGGAGCAGCAATTGGTATCAAAACAGGAGCATCGTGACATGGATCTGGGTTTCAGCTGGGAAGCCAAAGGAAATTAGCAGATGGGGAAACATTGTTGAATTCTGTATGGGAATACATCTATAGAGTTCATCCACAGTGATGTAAAGTGCTCTCAGACAAAGAAATAGGCTTTTGAGTATAAAATTAGAAGCGTAGCAATGTTCGTGCAACATCTGCACCAGGAGACAAGTCATTTTATTAACTCATGTAGTAAAGAAGCTCCAAGTCCCCCACACACTCAGGCAGGAACATGGTGTTATGTGCAGAGAACACAGGTTTTCACTTTGCAAGGACTCACTACAGGGCGTCTCTGCCTTTGATCTGTACGTACTGGTCTCACTCATTGGCACCAGGAGATTAGATTTG
>WHYT01016628.1:722425-750115 GCA_009806455.1 Tetrax tetrax | reverse complement strand
GGCAAATAAAATAAACCCATTCTTTTAGATTTGGAAAACACTGATGAAAGAATATTAGCTGTGGAGGGGGGGGTGGGGGGAAAAACCAACACAAAACAAAACAACAAAACTACTGACCTGGACTTATTAACGGAAGTAATCTGGTGAATAACTGTGCTTAGTGAATAAGCAGAAGATAATTGCTTGCTGCTCTCAGGCTGTCTCAAAAACAAACCAGCCTTTCTCTCAGCTTTCATATTCAGGAATATCAGAATTTTCTTACACAGTGACATCTGAGATGGAGGGTGAGCTTTATGCTTCTATATTGTTCAGTTCCCCTCCTCAAAACTTAAATCCAATTATAAGAACCCGAGTGAAGGCTCCCTGATTTACTTCGTTGAACAACCTTCCTGATCTGCACGGATGGGACCAGAGGAGGGATGCTAGCAAGCCCTCTAGTGTCCACCTACTGCATGCTTCTATAAAACACACTGACATCCAGGAATGCATAAAAACCAAAACGTTTTCACCAATAAGTTATCTCTCCATATTCATGGTACCAGACTACATCTTTGAAACAACAAAATAAAAATTAAAAAAAAAAAAAAAATCAAACCAAACCCGCCAGCAATTACAGAGTGGCTATTCCTTAGTAAGGACATCTAACGTAGTATCTTCCTCATCACACATTTGGAGTAAACAAAGAGAAAAAACAGAATTATTGAAGGCCACTTTGCAGGCCAGCAGCCAACCCAGAAATAAGCCCTGTAGACATTTTCAGTTTCCCAGTGAAGTGTTTTGTTTCACAGGGCCATAGTTCCTCTGGGCCCAAGGCACCAGGTGTGCTTGCCCAGACTCTTCCTTGTAGAGTCCTATCTCCTGGGCATGGGAGACTACAGACAGGTCTAAGCCCCACCACTGAACACAAACTCCCTTGAAACTTGAGGAACCACAAAACAACATCCAACAGCTAACAGGAGCATCCTGATTAAATTAGTTCACTTCAGATGAACCTGCTGCTTTTCAAACAACAGTACACCTTTCCATCCCTAAGAGGGAAGCCAGTGAACATTAACCTGAGCAAACAAGAGTCCTAACATGCATGTGAGAAGGCTGCTGAGCTTCAGTTCTAGCCATGGATGACAGACCAGCCATTGGGGGTTCTATGGGTGGCAAGAGGTCTCCTTTCTGTCCAACTAGAAAGAGAGAGAAGAAAGATGAAACAGGACCCATGGGAGCTTCTGGGTAGTTCAATAGTTGCCATTTAAGTCTCTATTCCTTCCAGTCACATCAGCAGACTAGGACACAAGAACCTTGAGCCAAGAGAAAAGTTCTCCTCTCCGAAGCCTGCTTTGTTGCACTGTACAAACCTCTTGTTTCTCTCCCTGCTGTACTACTGCAGTTTGCAATGGAATTGTAAAATTACAGCAAGGCACCAATGAATCCTGCTCTCTTATCCAGGGGCAGTTAAAAACCAACGATTTCTCTTGTTTCTTATTCACTCTCAGGCCTTTTTACACTGCTTTGGCACAGGACAAGGTTGCCAAGTGGATGCAGACCTCCCCCCCCACCCCTTTCACCTCAAGGATAGCATAAAGTATAACTGGGAAAAAAAAAAACAAAACCAAAAAAACAACACAACACAACTCCCTGTTCGCAGGAGTTCTCCACTGCACATCATTGCTGCAAGGGAATCCATGCTGACAATGAAGAGTGTAAACTTTAGCGTAAAATGAAATTGCAGCAAAAATTCAGGGCACAAAACAGCTCTGATGTGTTTTGAATGGAATTCTTCTTTTAAAAGGCTTTGGGATTTGGAAGACATTTACTCTTTTAATCCATTATATCAAAATCATTGACAAAATCACAATGAAACATTTTGTTCCTTCCTAAAAACAAAAACCAAAGAGGGGAAAAAAAAAAAAAAAAAAAATCTCTCAGAGAATTAAAAAGCATTCAGGTTTCATTCCAACGAGCTGGGCGTCAGGACCTCAGCATTCTTCAAGAAAAGAGATTATTGTCTCCAGCCAGCTCTGGTGTAAGCCTGTAAAATCCTCTGCCAATCTTTTAGATGAATTACTCGCCAACTAATTCCTTTTCATCATCAGTTAATCGAACACTACCTGCATGGACTAGGAGCTGGAAATTTTATGTATACAGACAGAGTTGTTTTAGTAGAATATCTCCCTAGTGACTTAGTGTTTTAACTCAGCCTTTGAATAGTGTGCACAAAAAACCTGACATCTTTCTCAGCTCGTGACAACATCATCCTTCACCTTCTGACCCCCGACACATTTCCACACCTCCTAGGATCTTTCTTTCATTATTGATTAGGGAAAGCAATGCCATACAGCTCTGCAACGAAGAGATGCCCTCACATATATTTACTCAGATCACAGATCTCTGCCAAGCCTCCCAACTGCCAGCCAAGAATGGAAAGTGCCCAGCTCTACACCCAAGGAGAGATGGAGGGGAGCCAGACTTCCAGCTTCTGAGCACCAGCCAAGAGGAAAAGCATTATTAAATAGGTGAAGCCCAGTACATAGGTACTGACTGGCAGCATGGTGCACATTGGAGGAGCTCACAGGCCAGGTTACGAAGCAGGTAGATGCACGCATCAGTGCACGGCCCCCATTCAGCTCTGCATCTGGTGCCATGAAAATTCATCCTAATTTGGATGAAACTCATGAGCTAGGCTTTTCTGGCAGGTCTCCCTACAAAATAGTTTGACTTCAATAGAAAACACCATGGAGAAAAACATGGCTTTGCAGCACACCAGTCTTTCTCTCGTAGACTCAGCAATTTCCCCCAAACCATGACAGTCAACACTCGTAACAGTCTAGGGAAACTGTTTCTATCACCTGCCATTTAACCATGGGACTACCTCAGTGCATTTTTTTTTTTTTTACACTGCTGAATCACACTTCTGTGATTGAAAGGTTATTTAGGTGCAGCATGACAACTCAGTTCAGTGGTAACCTCTGGATGGAGGCACACCAACACGGAAATAGCATGCTGCTGATGCCAGACCAAGAACAGGCTTCAGTTCCAAAACCCCATCGAGGTTTATGTTAAAACTCCCATCCAGTTAGCCCCCAAAACTCATGAGAAGTTTTCTGTTCATAATTAATATTGGTCTCGATTAATCCAGTGGTCACAGCCAAGAACAAAGGGACTCATTTTGCCAGGGGCTACGCAAGTACATTTTTGATTAAAGAAATATAAAATCTAAGCAGACACATCACTCCTGATTGATAGTTGAGGAACTGAAACACAAAGATGCAGAGACTGACTTGGGTTCATGCAGTAAATGGGTGATGTTCTGAGGTTTCAGACCTCAAGTTTAAGAGCTGCTATAACACTGTGTAACATCAGACCCAGGAGTAGAACATATTTCTGTCCCATACATCAATCAGATTGACAACAGCAACAGATTCCCAATCGTAGTTTTCAGGAGAATCCATCAGCTTGTTAAGAGCCAGACCCGAGAGACCCTAAAGATGCTATCTCTTTAGGACCTCATTTTTTATGATATAATTCCAGCCACTCAAAAGGAAAGGGCAAGACATATGCAATACATAGGGACTGGGATGCATTCTGAGACAACGTGCCTATAGGACACTAAGCCACTGAAATTAGTGTACTCTTCAGGCAGAATATCAGTATATCCCATAAAATTAGCAAAAATACTCAAAAGAAAACTCCAAAATGATAAAAAAGCATTATTTCATTTATTTTAATACCACAATGCTCTCAGTTACATTCAGTAGTAGTGAATTCTATAAACATAACCTGTGCTACATAAACCCAGGACTTTTCCATTCATCTTTCTGTTTCAGATTATTCCTCCTTCCTGCATCTGGGGGTATAACCAGCTGCAATGTAAAGTGCTGTGAAAAAATAAACGGTCACCCACACTGATTAAAGATGAGGTGTGTTTACTTGAGGTGTGTTAAGTGCTTCTGAGATGGTCAGGAAAACAGAAAAATGATTACACAAAAGCAGACAAAACAAGCATAGATTGTTGTTTATAAACAACATCAAAAGATGAAAAAGCTGAAGTCCATAAATGGCACAAAAGCCACAAATCTCTAAGAATAAGTTTAGATCAGAAATTAGAGTAACATTTTGAACAGTCCAGGAGTGAGAAGCAGTATCAGTGTCACAAGAGAAAGCATTGGAGGGCTAGCACTGAAGTTTTATGAACTATTTGCCTAACCAAAGCTGATAGGACAAGACAACCCAGAAGTCCCTTCTAGTCCTAAGTTTCCTAAGTAGTTCTCTGTGCTTTACCTAGCAGATCTCTCTTCAAAGCAGGGATCTTCTGTCCCTTGTGAAACAATGGTTACACCCGCAGGAGAGAACCAAGATTAGCTGTTAACAGCACTGGGGTGATGACAGATGGGTGAGCATATTTACGCATAAAACACATGGCACACGTACGTAAGGAGTATGTTTGAATAACGTGTCCAGCATGTATTTCATCTGCAAGGATATTCTATATATAAAAAAAAGCCACTACCTACGTACAAAAACTCCAACTTTTTCAGAAAAAAAAAAAAACCAAAATATTGCTACAAATCTATGGAACTCCATTTTTAGAAGAAAATGTGATGTGATCGTAATGTGATTTTCAAGTTCAAAATTAATATGTCCAATAAACAATATCCCTCCAAAATCTTAATGTCTGCATAGGGAAATAATGAGTTCCTTACACAGTTGCTACTCAGGGATAAATGTGCAAGATGACCACAAACCTGGAGAAATATAAATTCTCAGCACTCCGAGCAACTTAAGACACTTTCTAGAAGTCCAAAAATAGTTTCAAAGCAATTCAAGATTAACTGAATGTGATATATATTCATTTGGATTTTCATTATTTAATTTGAGCATACATAGTACCACACACATACAAATCCACCAGATAATATTCATTACTCAAGTTACATTTCTAGATCACTATAAAATGTTATCCTTTTCTATACTGCTGCCAAAATACAACTTATTTCCTTGAAAAAAAACCCAACCCTTTTCTAAATACAGACAGTTAAGCACTAGTAATTCCAAATTCCCTTCTAGGGACCTATCATGGATAAATCTCATCCAGTGTGTAATAGAAAACATAAAAACTAAATCACATATACCTAAACGCACTGCATGCCTTCACTTAAAACCAGAAGAAAGCACTGAAGCCCCCACAAGAATCGCACCCAGGTAAGACAGCCTCTGTCCATTGACTCACCACTCTTGCTGTGAGAAACTGCACATAAACCCAAAAAAGGTCTATTACAGTTTTTCCATTATGAAGTAATCTTCTTAATTCATTTGCTCCTAAATACTTGTAAAACTCCACAGTACTAGGCAGTACCAGCACAGGAGAGGTGGAACCCAACAGCACTGAAGACTCAGTTTGACTAACTGCTTTTTACAGCAAATGAAGCCCACAGGTGTATTTACTGCCAGGTGACAATGATTTCAAAATTAGTGATGGAAAAGGTAAATATTACCCTAAAATATACCAGGAAGAGATAAAAGAGGTAAAGATTTGCCAATGGTTTTCTCTAAAACATTGGTACATTACACAGCAGACTGAGTAATTTCGGTCATCTATCTGAAAAACAGGTTAATGTCAACTGGGATATCCTCTCAGAGGGGTTCCTGTGGTGTTTATGTTAGGGGAAGATTGTAAAAGAACCTACCTTATCTGACCTAAAAAGCAAAGGAAAAGCCAATATGTGACAGCGCTCTGCAAAGACATCAAGGCTAAGCACTACAGAAGGAGAAGAGGTGTCTAAACTAAAGCAAGATGTTGGCACAAGGACAAAAGGGATTATACCTGCTATGAATACATTCAGACTGGAAACTAGAAAGCGTCTAGCCATCAGAGCTCAGAGTATGGTGTAGCCTCACAGTGGGAATAACATAAGGAAAATAACCTAATTAGTTTTAAGAGGGAGATTGAAAAGTTTAAGAATGTCTCAACAGCAGGGGACTGGATTTGAGAAGTGCCTTTTAGTCCTGCGCGCACAGAGGAAGACTGATCAGAGAACAACCAGAACTTGTATCTGCATAAATCTCCATTCAGAAGCATTCTTGCAAATTAGTCTTATCATATTTAACTAATCACACCTTTAGTTTGCAAATGTCATCAGAGATTCATGTAAGTGCCAGATACTCGTGTGTATCTGACTACAGGTTAATATCTGAGTTACTAAGTGAGCCTCTATTTTGCCACTGATATACTAACCATTCTTAAGAGGGATAAGAAGCACTGTAGCAGCAATGTGGCAGAGTAAGTGAAGAGGGGAACCCCTGAAGGTGTTAGCATGAAACGTAACACACATTGTAGTAAGTCCAGTATAAAAGCTGAATTAAACTATTTGTAAACATTATTATTTTTCTTCTGTGTACCATCTCTTCTGAAAGCCAGTTCACAATGATCCAAATGCAATTTTAGGGCGATTTCTACACAAAAATTAATTAAACCAGAAAAATACAAGTTTGTTGTTTGGGGTTTTTTAATCTGAAGGATTACCTTCATCAATGTAATTTAAACAAGAAAAAAAAAACATTTTAATTACAGAAGAAATTACAGGCACAAAGACACATGGGAATTAACACACCACAGTACATATTAATGTGTTCTCAAAACTTCAGAAAAGAGCCACTATGGCACTCAGTGAAATCCATTCTCCACTGAAGCAACACTGTAGTTTCGGTAAACATTTAATTCCTGAACTTTATTTCCAATTAAAGAAGTGCATCATTAACTATAATAAGCAGTAAGAGCTCTGAGAGGGGCTGCCTCAGATGAAAAGAATTAGCTGATGATTGTTGCTTGGTTTTGTTTTACAGTACGTATTGATGTGTAATTGCTACTCAGAGTTGAAGCTCTTCTATAATCACGTGTGATACCCATGCATGATTTTGCAAAATTAGCTCTTTCTCTCTTACATCAACAGCATTTGTTTTTCCTTGACAGAAAGCAACCCAAAAGTTATCTCTCCAAACCTATGATGCTCTCTGATTTCGTGGTCTTTTACCACATACTGTCTTTCACTCCCCAGCATTGACTATGGTACTGAGTTGACATGAATTCCTTGAGCTCAGAAGGCAAAGCTCTGTCAAAACCCAAACCAACACAACACCAGCTCTGCAGAAGCAACAATGGAATGACCACAGGTTTTCTTCATAACTGCTTTTCAGCCCAAGAGTGCGTCCGTTACTCCTCCCACCCATTCTCAGAGGCAAAGAGCATGCCTGGGCAGACAGAGCCCTGCCAAGAGGAAGCGGAGCCACCAGCATTGTGGCAGGCTGCCCTGTCTATGAGCAGCCATGCACCAGCAATGCTCCTCCCCACATCCTCACAAAGTGGGAAGGAAACTTTGCCCACTCATTGTCCCTCCCTAGATGTGGTTTTAGACACTCAGCTCAGCTCTCCTCTCCTCTCCTCTGTCTGCAGCTGCCCTCTCTCCCCCGAGGAGTGAGCTATTTGGTACCCCAGGGCCAGCCTGGCACCCCCTGCACAGGGCATCTTTCACCCACCAGGCCTCCCCACTGCAGGCTCCCCTGCACCCCACCCAGGGTGAGCCATGCACCTCCCCAAGCAGCCTACAGACGCCAGGAGAGGGGCCGTGTGGCCGGGAAAGAAGGCGCAGGGCAGCCGCGGCCCAAGCGGGCAGCAGGGACGAAGCCACCCCTCGCCGCAGCCACCATTTCTCCCCCTGCGGCGGGCGCGGGGTGATGACGTCGCCGGGGCCGTTCGCCTCCTCCAATGGCCGGGCCCGGCGCTCCCGCGCCTCTGAGGCAGCCGCAAGATGGCCGCTGTCCCGGGCAGCAGCGGGCCGAGGCCGCGGTGTTTCGAGGGGCTGCCGCGGCTGGGCGGGCTCTGTGGAACCCTTGTGCCTCGTACAGGGTTGCTTCGGGCCCAGAGGGCTCCTCCAGCCTGCCCCGCGGCTGTCTGCCTCACTGCCCGGCCCAGGACCAGATGCTGGCAGCCTCTGGGCTTCAGCCTGTCCCAGCTTTACCTGCCTCCCCCTGGCCCTGCCCGGGCATATTACTGACCCCCAGGGTGGCAGTCCTCGCCTGGGGTGTGTGCCTGGGGTGAGGGAGCCACTGCTGCCACAGCACCCCGGGAAGCACCCTGAGGCAGCCCAGCGAAGGGCGAAGGGACCCAAGCGAGGAGGGCTGCACTGCGCCTTGGTGCTCGTTGGAAGTGTCTCATAGAGCTTGTTTCTTACTAGCCAAGAGATGCCCCCCCACCCACAGCGTGCAGGAGAGGGGTTGGCACCCAAAGAGTGTGGGTTACCCCAGCAGTTCCCAAATGGACTATGTGGAGCTGGAGTTTAAGAAAACTAAAGGGTGACCAAAGCTGTGTGGCGTCAGATTTGGAGCGCAAGCCCTTTCTAAAAGCTCTCTCTTGGGAAAAAAAAAAAAAAAAAAAAAAGTAACCAAGGCAGGAGATGGCAGTGATTTAGTTTGGCATAGCTGCCACTTGACCTTGGGCAGTGACCTAGGAAAATATGCCAGTAATAAAAGAATGGAAGGCAAAGGGCCCTCTTGGTTTGTATTGTCCTTGAGCGTTACTAGTGGGGCAACAGCACTGAGCATCCTCCTGGGGAGAAATGAAAGACCATCCCATATGCCAGCCTGGCCTGCCTTCGGCCCAGCCTCACCCTCAGCTGGCTGCATGCTGTGACAGCAGGCAGGTTGGGTTACCTCCTCCAACAGCCCTTGCAGGGCAGGAGGCAGGATCCTGACTGAACAACTGCTCTGCTATTGGCCTTATTCCTACCATCCCCTACGCTATTCAAGGACAGACCCTCAGTGAAGAGTTGTTTGTTTTGATTTTTTTTTTCCCCTGGGAAAAACTCAAGCCTATCCGTGGATTTTTATTGCTGTGGAAATCTGGTGTGAATTAGAAGTGAATATATGCAGATAATCTCTGTCTTTCACACACCTACGTATGGCTATTACAACATTACCCTGTATGATAGTAAATCTTATATCACTGTCACAGCATTTATTTCCTGAGATCTCCTCTGGAAACCTGGGACTTGACAGAAAGCTAATTCCCAATAAAGTGAGACATTTGCAGGAGCTTGTCACTGCAGACTGTGTTGTTCTGAAATCTGTACTTTCTTCCTCAGAACTGTCCACGGAAGTGCCCTGAATCATATTTGCTTCTACACACCCCTGAAAAGCTGTGGAAAACCCACTCCCTCAGCTAGGCATGTTGGACAAACTTGCTTCTTCCTGCTGGATTTTACAACTGCAAACAAAGCTTGAAAACAAAACAAAATAAAAAACTCACCACCAACAGGAGCAGCCCTGCTCTGAATATGTGGGATGCTTCCCTGGATCCCTGCTCATTTCCTGGAGTGAAACTCAGATAAACCAGTTCAGTGCTGTCCTGAAGTGTGTGGAGGCTTTTTTTCCCCTCTCTCTCCTTTTCTTTTCCCTCCTTCCTTGTGTTGATTTGTGAGGCCAGAATGACTTTGATTTCAGCAAGTTTGCTGTTTATTCACGTCACAAGTTTGACAGCTTTACACCAAATCAGATTGCTGGGTTTCAGGAGAGCTCTGAGGCGTCACTGGGAGCTCCTTTAGATTAAACTCGCCTCCCCGGTCTCCCCCCTCTCCCCCTCCTTCAGAGCCATTTAAACCTCGCTGGGGCTTTAACACAAACGTACTCCCAAGACCTGCATTTCATTCTGCCACTAACATGGTAAGTGCTCTTTGCATTTCTCTCGACCTGGAGGCAGAAAAGGAGAAGCTGGTCTCTTTGCCTTGGGGGCTTGCAGTAGGTTTTGTGCCCTCTTTGAGATGGGAAAGGAAGAGGGCTCTCCTCTACCTGCAAGAGCAGTCTCTGCTGCTGTGCCTTCCCATGGGTGAGCAGATTCCCTGCTTGAGGCTCCAAGCTCTGCCATTGCCTTGCAGAGATTTAGAGCTGCTGCAGATAGGGCTTCTTTGGAGGAGGGAAAGGGGTGAATCCAAAGACAACCTCAGGCTTTGCTACTGTGCGGTCTGGGACTCCTGCAGAACTGCAGGGGCAGAAGAGAGTGCGAGCAGCCTGGAGGTGACTCTGCTGGCTTTGTGCTGCTTTAAGGCTGAATCAAGCCCCCAAGGTGGGAGGAACGAACTGGCCTGAGTCCTCCCTTCACCTTGAACTCATTCAGGACCCTCATATTTCCCAAGGGATTGCAGGAAGCTCAGCCGCCTTCCCGGTGTACCTCTGCTCGGAGCCCCTCTGCTGCAGGGGGCTGCGGCGGGGCGGTGCGGTGCCACCGGGCTGGGGACCGGGGGGAAGCGGGCACCCAGGTCAGGGCTGGGAGCTCCCACGGGGGCAAGCGGCGCCCGGCCGGGGCTGCGGGGCTCCCCCGCGACAGGTACCCCCAGGAGCAAAGCCCGGCCGGGACGGGAGGGGAGCGCTGCCCCGCGGAGCTGGGACGGCAGCGCCGGGGCCGGAGCGGGGCTGACACCGCCTCTCTCTCCTCGGGACCCGCCACAGCCCGAGGGTGGGAAGGGGACGCGGGTGGGGGGGGGTGGGGGAGGAACCACCCGCCGAGCGCCCCATCGCCACGGTCCCTCGCCTCCGCAGAGCACCGGCCGGCCGTGCCCGGAGCCGGACTTCGCCTGCCCCTGGTCCGGCTCCGCCGGGGTTTCCAAGGAGATTTGGGCTGCGGGCTGCACCGCGGAGCCGCCGCATAGCCAGGGCCGGCGGGAGGCTCGGCCGCCGGGTAAGTGCGCTCCCACCTCCGGGGAACGGGGTTGGGGGACCCGGCTGCTGGACTGCGGCCGGGCTGGGCGAGGATCGAGGAGAGGGCTCACCCTTCGGGTCTGCTCCCCCCCAGGCCAGTTCTGCACCCCGCAGCTCGGTGCCCAGGACGCGGCGTGGCGGGGAGACCAGCTGTCCTCCCAGCTCTACAGGAACAAGCAGGTAAAGGCTCCGCGCCCTCCCCTTCCCGAACTTCGCGTCGTGCACCGCACCTCCTGGGGTGGTTTACGTCTCCCTCTCGCCAGGCTTGGATGTGGGAAACAGTAGCAACCAGCTTTGGGTGTTTTTTGTTTCCTGAAGTGTTTGCCTCTCCCGTTTTCCCCACAAAGCTGGAACAGCTATTGTGGAGTTCCCTGTTCATCCATCCCCTCTTGTGCCTGACACTAGAGAAGACCAACGCGTAATCAGGGAGTCCCTCGGGCTCTGATTATGCAGAGCCACATGCTTTTGGCTAAAAATACATAGTATGTGTCGTCCAGAGTCCACCCAGATTAATTTGTTGAGAAACTATTCCGCCAGAATTACCTACTTATGTGGTGAATCAACCATTTTGACCAACGACCATTTCCTTGTTACTTTATTTTCTCTCTTCTTTCCTTTTTTTTTTTTTTTTTTTTTTTTTTTTTGTAAATCCCATCAAGGGGCAGCAGAACACTGAACGGTTCTAGGTGAAGGAACCCCAGAGAGATCAGCTCTGATCAAATCTTTGGAGTGATACTTTGACACAGTGAAGTCAATGGAAACATTTACTAACTTCAAGATTCCTGGAATTAAACCCTGCTTCCAAACATCACTGTGCTACTTTGGCTCTACCTTGATCATTTAAATCAGTAGTTTTCAGCCTGTGGTCAGTGGATGTCCCAGGTCCTTGACAGAAGATCCTTTGTCCCCCCTAACAGAGTCTGCAGAGCTATGATCAGGATGCAAAAGTCTCTCTGCAGATACCCATGCTTCCCATGAAAAAGTGTTAGCCACTTGCAAATCAGAACATACCTGTTCAGCTCTTCGGACCAGGGCTTATCTCAGCTTTGTCCATATACTGGGACTGCAGAGTAGGATCCAGGATTGAAGGGATCCGTGAGTACCACTGTATCCTAAAGAACAGCAGTTGCATCTTCCTTCTGCACTCTGTCCCCATAAATTATTAGTCTGCAGTTTCCCCCTTCTCCTTTTCCCCACCGGCCAACTATAAATGGGAATGAAAGGGGTGCAAAGGGTTGCTTACTGCCGCTTAGGAGGAGATCTGGCAGCTGCTGTCATGCCCGTGACTGTTTCTGGCTGCTCAAGGGGCTACCTGTGATCCTTTTCTGTTATTATTCCACAGTTGCAAATTTTTTTTTCAGAGTAATCTTCTCAAGCACTCACTAAAGAATAAAGGAAGTCAGAAGTGAAAATGGAACAGTCATGCCACTTAGATTTGCAGAGACAAGAGGCTGGAGTGGGTGGATTGAGTTCACAAAGCAAACACCCAGATCATCAAATCCAAGCAGCCTGTACCATAGGGCAATTGCTATTAGGTTACAGAGTCAACACCTATTCATCAATATCTCTACTCCACAGCTTCAAGATACATTGCTTCAGAAGGAAGAGGAACTTGCTAGGTTACATGAAGAAAATAATAACCTCCGACAATACCTGAATTCTGCCCTGATTAAGTGTTTAGAAGAAAAAGCCAAGGTATTGTGTTCAAAACTGCTGTATAGACTGGTGCAGGAGAAACGGGTGAAATAGGTACATGCCATTAAAATATGTGGAAAGTCTAAGAGTGCAGACAGCCTGCAGTGTGAGATCTGTTTAACTTCACGTGGGTCCAAGCTGATGGTTTGCCTCAGGAATGACATCCTATCAGCTTCTGACTGTGGAGACAGTATAACCCATGACACAATTAAGTTTATTTTATAAGTAAATTAGCTATAAGTAGGTTAAGTTTATAAGCAAGGTTAAATTATTCCATCTAAAGCTTTTTTTTAGTAAAAATTTCAGATTTGAACATATATTTCTTGAATGTGTCTTTCAATTACCCTTTTGATAAGGATTCTTATTTTTTGTTTTAGGTGCCATCTGGTTTATGTTTTGTTTTGTCATCTTCCAATGATATGTTTTATTCATTTACATTAGAATATTGATCTTCTATTTTTTTTTCAAATTTTTTAATTAAAAAGTTGTGTGGGTATTTTTTAAAGGTGAATTACAAAATTAAACACATCAGGTTGGATGAAACATTCTGTTAAATTAAATGTGAGGAGTTTTTTTAACTAAATATTTTGATTCCCTTTCTCTCTCCCAAAATAAAGAAAAGATAATTGTTTCTTGTCAACTTAAAAACTTTTTTTACTATTACAGACTTGCCCATGAAACCAAACTTTTAATTATTTGCTCAGCTGTGGATTAGGTTAAAAGGCCTGTAAAAAATAGCAGGCTTTCCTTTTATATCCTATTCTGAGTTGACAGTGCGGCATGTCCCCCCTCCCATGCCAAGACCTGGTTCCTGGCAGTATAAAAGGTCTCCTTCCCTGGGCACAGCAGGGAGACATGGCCACCCCTCTGTGTCACGGGGAGAAGAGTCCAGTGTGAAACCATCATGGGAGGTGGCCGAGCAGTGAATTCTGGACATAGTGGCGACCTTCCTTGTTATTTCTGCCTTTCTTTGACCATCCCTGGATGCCTGAAGGGCCCTTGTCCTCTGATAATGGCAAATAAGGTGGATTGAGCTCAGAGCCACTCAGTCTGCTGCTCCAAGCTCTCCCTGGCCAGGATCAAACCTGCCCCAGTATGACTTACCTTCGCATTCTCCCGCTTTGTCAGGCTGCCTCATTCCCCCACCCTCCCCATACTCCACTCACCTGCCAAATACTGCTGGCAGCAACAGCACAGAGGAGTGCCATACAGCCAGGCGGGAGCTCTCATTTCACGCCATGCTGAGTGAGAATGCAATCAAAGCACAGGCCTTATTGACATTGTCGAATTCTTCTCTTTCAGGGACTGGGTTGTTGCAGAGACCATAAAGACACAAAATAATTAGTCATTTCCATAGGTTTAAGCACAGGGTGAAGAAAAAGTATTTTTATGAGGACAGTAGTAACCATCTTGCCCATCTAAAATCTGAGATCAGAAACATGTTACATATTGTAACTAGAAATTCAGATTTTAATCTTCTCTCTCTACCTCTTTTTTTTCTTTTTTTTTTTTTTTTAACTTTTTTTTTTTAATAGAAACTGCTATCCTGCCATGGCCAAAAAGCTTGTGGTATTCTCAGAAGCACCAAGAGGAGATTAAAAGAGGACCTCTGCTTTGTTCCTCAAGAAACTCTTCATGCTTCCAAAGCTAGAAGGAACCTCTTTAATGAATTCACTGCCTGTGAAGAGCAAGCCAGCCCTGCTGTGGACAGCTGGGTCTTGCAGACTTTAGGATTAAAAGACGTCAACACCATTGATGAAACTTCAGCTAACTACAGTGCCCTGTCCTCAGACCTTGCAAAAGACACGTACTGTCTGAGCCCTGGTGAAGCAATAGACTATGACAACAGTGAAGGAGCAGCAACATATAGCTGCAGCCACATGCCTCCAGCTAACAGCAGTACCCATCCATGCAGTGAGGACTCTCCCTTCCTTCCTCAGTTTTCTTCAGAAGCATGCGTCTCCTCATCAATGCCAAGCGTTTCCTCCCTCCCGGCCTATGATTTGCCTTATTTGACTGGTGATTTGTCACCCAACAAAACAGAAGTGGCCTTCACAACATCTTTAAGTCCTCACCGCAATGTGAGAACACACACCTTCCACCAAGGACAAGCCTTTGTGCGCAGGGATGATGATGGAGGATGGAGATTCACCTGGGTGCCCAAGCAAGCTGAATAATACACCTGTGTTGAAGGTCAACCATAGGGGATGTAGGAGACAGGCACTTGATCTTGTGCTTGAGACAAATTCAGGCATCAGAAATGAGCCCTTCTGGACTCTGATAAATGCTATTTTATCACCTACCCACTTCTCATTCCCTCCCAGATTTTCACAGGTGTGGCTCCAGATTGCACTTGGACAATTATCTGCCCCAGGCCAGATGTACACATTGGATCCACTTCTCTTGTGCCTGTGTTGAGATACCTGCTTTTACTTACTTCATGGTTTCTCCATCATCAGCTATTCCTTGTTAACTGGTAGTTTCCAGGCTGGAGTGCTTTCAGCTTTGATGATCACTCCCATATGCACCAAGCTGGAAAGCATTTTGGGAATACAGTTTGGAAATAGCACCTCTCTCACAGATATCCACAGATGACAAACAAGGCATAGGTTGGAGGCTGAGGATCAGCAGTGTCTAAGTGATTTGAGTCTCTCTTGGCTATGCAAAGTGCCTCAGATTAAGGCAACCATGAGTATTTGTTAATGTGCTACACTAGGCAGGCATACCTGCAGTCACATGGTGCTGTCAAATTCTTTGATGATGCCTCAAAATAAACTGAATTTGCTTCTATTGCCTGGAGTGATTCAGCAAGTTCAGGGGATTTTCTTCTGCTGTGATTAAGAAACTAAATGTGTTTACTACACTGTGTTTTTAAGGTACTTTATCTGTCAGATAAAATGAGTTCTAAAAGTTTGAGCCCTGCAACGGGAACTAGGTTTAGAGATGCGGTAATGACACTGCCATCACCAGCCAAGACCCTGGTCCAATGTGGCAGAAGTTCTCATCTGTGGGTAATGTACGCTCAGAACACTTCTTTTTTTCTGCAAATATGCACTCCCCTTGCCTGCAGCATCCCGCTGGTCTTTTGATGGATTTTCTTCCCTGTTTACCTGCCTGATTTTGGCAGTCCTTATAAAAAGGAGCCACTCCTGGCTTCATAAGTGAATTATGTGCCTTCAGTGGGGCTTTTTTTGCAACATCAATAGCTGCATTTGTGAAACTGGAGATTTTCCTTCTAGGGAACAACTTCTTGACCTCTTTGTCCTGATCTCTGAAAGCACACAGATTTGTCTGCAATCGACATCAGCCCAGAGTCAGGGCTGCTTCCTTCTCCTCCTGTAGCCCCACGCTTCCTATAGGAAATGTTTCTCTTAATTTGGGGAGGCAGTATCACTTAAGGGTTACAGTGAGTCTTTGGGAGCCACAGCCTTTAACAACAGCTCTTGCCTCTCCATGTCTCTGTCAGGCAGTGGTGGGCTGAAGCTATAATCATCACTACCGTGACAATGCTTTAAAAAAATCTCTGAATAAAAGGTGCTCTAGCACTGCACAGGACTTTTAATAACACTAATAATGATATGAAGTCAACTGACATGAAGTAAGCTCACCAGTTATGTTTTGTGTTACCTTTGTTTTCTGCTTTACAGTAGTTTGATGCCTAAGTATTGGAAATAGAGTGATTTGGTTATTCAGAATGGTCCCAGTAACATTAATGAAGTACCCAAGTAAAAATAACCATAATTGAGGATTTCCTGTCAGTGACTTATTTTCCTATAGAAAACTGGATATTCCTTTATTTTTAGAGGATAAAAATATCTCCTAAATAGCCTCTTAGAATTGCAGTATTTGGGATTGTCCATCAGGAGCAGTAGTAATTTCCAAAAACACTTTTAAATAAGCAGACTCTATATTTCTGAGTAGTTACTTTAAAGTCAGTGATGGGGAAGACTTCCAGAACAGGCAATTTGAAAGCATTGATTGTAGGCATTATTGCACTGGATTTAAAAACCAACAACAAACCCCAAAACCAACAATGCAGATGGAATAACTGCAAGTATTTGTTTGGTGGTTTTGCTGTTGTCAGTAAAAACGTTTCTATAGCACTTTTTTGCTTTTCAGTGAAAGCAGAAGAAAAATCCTGTCCTACAAACAACTCATTTCATTCTCAAGGCATTTCTATTAATCTCCTCTTGCCCTATTATATAAGGCAGCATTGAAGAAAATACTCCTGTCACTGAAGTTTTTATTTGTGCACGTGGTAGTTCAGAAAATGCCTGACCTTAACCTGAATGTGTGATGGGAGATCCTGGCATGTGTGGTGTGAGGCATGAACAGCATATGCAGGGAACATAATTTACCTGAAAGGATCTCCTCCTTTTCCTGTTGGTTCCTGAATTTTACTCAGCATGAAAGTGTTGAGTCCTGTGGCAGGGATTTCTGTCTGAGCATAGCTTACTGGAGCTCATTTGGGTAGAGGACCCCACAGTGCTGCTCCTGTTAGCTGACAGGTGCTCCTGACTTGCATGTGCAAACTTAAAATTCTGGTTTACAACTGGCTGAGCAAAGACATCTGTGTTAATGATGCTGCTGATCACTGTAGCAAAAGGAGCACACTGGAAAGGAAACAGAAAAATAAAAATCTCCAGAGCATTTTAATTAATAACTAACAGTGATTTATTTTTCCCCGGCAGCATCACATGAACAAGTATTTCCTCAGTTATCATGAAGAACAATAGAAACAAGCTACTTTGTCTAACACCAACCGACAGTAAGAAAGTCAGCCTCAAAATGAAGACTGAGACTCCTCTGGTTTTTCTGTTCTCTATAAAATAATAAAGTCCCACTGAATTCAGTGGATTCATTGAGGACAAGTCCCAGTGACCAAGCCATTACTTTTTGTCACATGTTCCACTATTGCCTCAAGAAAGCCTTTACTTGGCCTCAAATAGGTTACTCATCTCTAAACTACCCAATTCTTTTGAAGAATCTGCATTCATGCAGGTAAAATAGATGATGAATGACGGATTGAAGGCATTTTATGGCAGATTACAGTCAAAGGGTGGAATATGGAGGAAAAGTACTGGGCTGGTGCTGATTTAACTGCTGTGTCCACATGATTTCCTTGGGCGCGAAAGCAGTAAAGCTGCATTAACACGGTGCTGCTTCCATCTTATTTGCTTTTACCTCTTGGTAGAGTTCATGGCCTTAGGTGCAGGCTGGGGGGCGAGCAGCAACACTGCTACTAACTTGGTACTAGTGAGGCTGAATCTAGCTCCTCAGTACGTAGGTGCACAGCATAACAGACCATCTTTTTCTTCATGAGATAAAATTCTGGAAATGCTTATTTTCTTTTAATTACTGTCCAATTTGTATCACATTTCTTTGGCTTGCAAAGACATAGGAGAGAAGGTCTTCCCTGTACAAAGCCATGAGATGAGGTTTCAGGTCCTGGCTTGTGACTGATGCTGCCCATTTGTCCTTTTGTATCCATTCCCAGTGGGTAAAACAGAACCAAAGCCACCCTGCTCTTCATGGAAAGCAGAAGGTAAAGCCTAGGGAAGCTTGTGACACATTCCTATGCCACATAGGTAGTTAGAGATCAATAGGAATGAAAGCAGAAAGTGGAAAATAAATCCAGTTCTTCACACAGCCATCACAACTCGGTACCCAAGAGATAGTAGAGACGAAGAATTTTAGCTTGGTACTGTACTTCTAACTTGAAAAACAAGTGGAACACAGGAGTGGGAGTCAGAAGTTCTGGGTTCTGGTATTGTCTCTGGTATTACACTTTCTTTCTGTGCTTTGGTTTCCAAGGAACCCACTACTGGACCAGTTAATAGCAATTTAACAGGAAAACATGATTCTTGCCGCTGCAAACTGTGAGAGAAGTTCCCTCTTGCTAAGGATCAGTACCAAGCCTGTATACCTGCAGGATGGGGAAGTATGACTTGAATGGCCAAGAGGCCCAGGGAGGTTCTTTGAGTGGTGTGAACTTCATTTTCTGTGAATGTCCATCTTGTATTAACGTATTTGTTTTATTTTTTTTTTATTTGAATTTTTTCTTTATTACATGAATGTAACACATGCAGCTGCACAATTTAAAACAATTCATGTTTTTAGAAATGGAAGTTAATTTAACACTTAATATGTTGGTGTTCATTAGTTTTGTGATTGAAAAAGGCCATGATTATATGCAAATGTTTTGCCAGTGTCATTAAGTTATGTCTAATAAAACTTAACATCTTAGCAATGCAATTCTTTCTGCCCACTTCAGCATCTATTAAACAATGCAGCTGTTGCTCACACTACACAGCACATCTGGCACCTACACACTTCTCCAAAGGACTGAAAGGGACATTTATTTCCTGCAAGCACAAGCATCCACACAAGGAGGTGCAATTTTTTCATCATAATACAACAACAGAGCTAAGGATGTAACAGCCACAGGTATGCTCATTTCTGTCCAGGCTTGCATAACATATTGCAGGGATCCATTATTGTTTTGACTCAGAAATAGATTCTGTGCTACAAAATGAGTAGGGCAGCTTTCTTAGACAGCTGACCATCCTGATCCAGGGAAACCTGGTTCATCACAGTACTCTGAGTACTCCTGATTTTTGACTCTGAAATGATGGATTTTAAATTGGCACTGAGGTGTCGTGTAAAGAGGCTGAAGATGAGAGAGAAAAGTAAAGAATTGGAACCTCTATTTGGTCAGCTATACTTGACAAGAAAAGCAAAGCTGTGTTACTTATTAACTTTCCTTTCTGATCACGGGCAGGTTTATTAGTAACTGTGCACCAGCTGGGACCAGAGAGATCTATTTTTCATTGGAATGCAAGTTCGTTTATTGCTTATTAAAAGATACAAAGTGAGCCTGCCTTAATCTCTTTCGCCCTGCTCTAGAAGCCACAATAAGTCTATTAGATAATTCATAAACACACCGGCTCGTTGCCAGGTAGCTGACATCCTGTCAGAAAGAGAGAGTAGTCTATAAATAATTTGTGGAAAGAGCTGTGATTCACCTAAAATGTCATCTCTCCAGTCATTCCTCTGCTTCATTAGTTGTGCATCATTGAATTATTTCAAGGCTAAATATTTACATGCAGTGCAGCCCAAGGAAATCAGTGCACAAGCAGCAGATTATAAAAATCAGTAGGAGTGTGAAGATCTGGGAGGTCCAAGGTCCCTATTTTCCCTAATTTATTGAAAAATCCCACTCAGAAATTGTAGCTGTAATACTGGTATGGTTAGCTGAAACTCCCAACAGCTGCCTCAGAAGTTGTTATTAGTGAAAGAATAGTCTAAATACTCATTTACTAAGCAGTGTTTGTGTGTATAACGTCTACCACCACCACCTTATTCCCTGTCAGCGATCAGAGAACACAGGGTCAGGAACTGCGAGTGGAGGAGCTATGTGATACTTTCTGAGGGGAAAAGCACGTCACTAGATGAGCTGGAATGCAGGCTGGGAATCCCAGCCTCCAGCCGTGCAGACTGAATACCTAACAGCGCGCTGGAGAGCCCACACGTGCAATGCCCCAGATGTGCCACCAAAGCCCCCGGCTGTGCAGAGAGCAGCCAGGCAGCTGCTCACCCAGATGTGCAACTGAGGGCTGTTGGTTCCCACTCGCGTGGCTGAGGCCCCCCAAGCTGTCGCAGCTTCGGCGGAGCTGTGTCCGGTCCCAGGGCCGGGCAGCGCCGGTGCCACCGCGCTGGGGCCAGGCCGGCCGCGCCCCGCGGGCCCTGGCCAAGGTCCTGAAACGGCCGCGCCAGGCTCCGGCTCATCGGCGCCGTGGGGGTGCGAGAGCGTCCGGGCGAGCAAGCGAGCGTCCCGCACCAGAGAGACCCCGCAGTGTCAGATCCATACGAGCTAAAGAGGGAGGAACACCTTCGTCCAGTTAGCAGCAGCTACCAGGGCTCGGAGGACCCTGTCACACAAGATGGCCTTCATTTAGAAGAGCGATCTTCCTTCAATCCCGAGGTAATCTCTGCCTAATGACGTGACTGGGATTAAGGAGCCGGGGAGAAATACTGTGTGCACAGGGCTGCATTCTTGGTAGACATAGCTGACAGTTTACAGGTACAACCAGTGCTGGGCTCCTCTCCCTAAGTTGTGAGGTAGTTGTGCAACAAAACAGGCTCATTCCAGAGACTGCATGCATGGCCAAATATCCTATTACATATCACTGCACATAGAGAAAGTGTCAACTGGAAAGCTCCACTTACCAGTGTTACAAACTGCACTTTATTCTGGACAGAGAAGGAAGAGATTATTAACTTACTCCCAGCTAGGACAGAGAAACCAAGAAATCCCTGTGATCTTTCAGAAGTAAAATCCCTTGTAACCTCTGAGGCATTGCATGGTTTATTGGGTATCAAGCTTCAGGTATTAAGCTTGATGCTACAGAAACATTTGTTACCAGAGAGTTAATCATCCTTAATGTTACCAGATTATGTAGACTATCCATAAAGGAATAGGGGCTCCATTATATTGGGAATTCTATTAAAAATCTTAACCACTCTGTAGTGAATTCTTTTCTAATTACCACTGACTAGGATCCCAAATAGCCTCCCTCTTTTCTAAAAGTTTTTGCCTAGTTACACTATTATAAGTGGAACTCAAAATATAAAAAGTGTTTCTCCACTCTTTTCCCAACATTTACTCCGGAATTGCATGACAGACAGCTGCTAAAGTGATAAATCAAAATACAGAAAGTAATATCTATCTTGCCACTGCTCTTCTATTCTTTGCCTGTTTACTTTCATTTGGAATCCAGCAGCACAAAGTTATCTGACAATTTCAAACAATGATTATCAAAAAAAAAAAAAAGGAAAATCTATGTAAATGCAAACTTCTATGCAGATTTCAGTTTTTAAGAAAAGTTGAGAGCTCCTTTGGTTATAAAACCACACAGTTCCAAGACATAAATAACTCCTCTAAGAAATACACACTCCTGGCCAGCTCTATCAAAATTCTAACCTGACAATAATGTAACCCAAGTCAGCTCAGTCACAAGCTCTGAGTATTACTGTAAAGCAAGTAAAAATTCAGCTCAGCAGTAGTCAGTCGCAGTTATAACTATTGTACCTACTTTGAATTCCAGTTACCTCACTTGGATGTAGAATCAAACATAACAAGTAGGAATGACAGGATCCCTTCTTGCTTCAGGAAATAGACCTAATTTTTATTACCTACAGATCTTGAAATATTTAATGATACCTTTCTTCAAGTGAACAGAGAAGTCCTGATTTAATACTGGTAGGTATTATTTAAACCCATCAGCTTCAGTTTCCTTCAAAGATTGATATTAGCGAAGTGGTTTTTTTCTTGCCTTCTTACCCAAAGCAATCAACAACACTGCTGTGTTAAAGATGTTGTGTTTCTCCACAACAATTGCTTCATTTCAACAAAAATATTTTTCTGAGATAAATGGGTCATTTTTGCAATCTGAAAACCGAACTAACCCACTAAAATCAGCATGAGTTAGTACTACCTCTGAGAACAAAATGGAAATGAAAAGGTTTAAGTTTCTTCTTACTAAGAGACCATTTATCAGAATGAAATATCATTACCTTAATGGTCCTGAAGCCATTTCAGAGGTATATAAACATTTGCTACCTATCTGTTCGCCATTCAATTACTAAGATCTTGATACTGTGTAAATATTTAACTACAATAGAGGTTATAAATCAGAGAAAGTGATTCTGTTTCATTCCACTGGTGGCAGTAAATCACAGGCTATTCATACTACTGGGCTACACCCAAAGAACTGACCGAGTTGTGAACATAGGCAGACATTACCTAAAATTTCCTGTAAAGCAAGTCCTAATTTAATTCAGAATTCACAGAGGTGAAACTAGGAGTATAGCACAATTCCAGAAACCAGGAGCACTTCCAGATATTTTTACTATATCAGCCAGGAAAGGAAAAGCTACCAGTACCCAACTTCTGAACTAGTTCTCTGAAAGATATGACCAGAACACACGAAAGACCTATGACAGAAGGTGCAATTGAGTGAGCCCCTCAATGCTCATGACACAGGCAGCAGAGGAAAGGAGTGGCCAGTGAATTCTGGTCTCATTCATTTTCTGGAATAGGCAGATAAGTCTGAGTATAATTAGAGGCAGCAGCGTGATGGGATACAAGACCAGTCAGCATTTGTAATCCAGATTTTTGTGCTCTGTGCTGTAACAGAGGTCCAGGAGCTGCCACAGGAGCAGCCATTCTGTGTGCTGCTTCTCCAGAGATGCAATGCTATGCTCCCTGTCACATCAGTTTTGCTGCATCTCATTCCCTAAATGCACTGGAAATTGAAAGTCAAAGTCTCCAAGGACATGGCTTTTTCTATGAGAATAACAACTGCAAATGCATGAGCTCACACTCAGCTTTAGCAACAGCAACCAGGGATTGAGTCACTGTCACCATTTTCCAGTGAACTGTCCTCCCCAGTACTCTCTCTTTGGCTGATATACAAGTCTCAGTGCCAGCTCTGGGGCCAGGATGGTGGGTCAACACTTTCTCATTTCTAAGAGATAGCTAATGCTACTGCTGGCTGATGTTTTCTGTCAAGACTTGTTTATTCTCACATCCTCATTTCTGCCTGTGCCATCCTCTGCCATCAAAATACTTCAGTCAGAGGAGCAATTAGTGTCAACCCAGTAGCTTACAGAGCCCTGCTGCAGTCTTGGAAGGGACACTAAGGAGCCAATGGATCAGCCAACTTCAGAAAATGGAGTAGGAATAGGATGCTCCTACCAGAAAAGTGTGTTCAACCCTACCAGCAACATGTCATTGCCCAGGGCAACACACTGAAGGCTTCTACTTACCCTTTGCTTTGCTCTGGAATGGGTACTTTAGCAGAGAGGAAAGCAAGGCTTACAAAAAAAAAAAAAAAAATTGGTTTATTTCCATTCTCTTATGGCTTGGGGTTTATCCTCCCTGTTGCCGGATACTTCATCTTGCCAGTGCCGCCTGGTGAGCCCCAGCTCTACAGGCCCTCTCCCATGGGGAGGAAGAGGAGGGTGCAGCCAGAAGGCCTCCTGGAACAGCAGAAGCCTTCTGCAAGAGAGCATGTCTGCAGAGAATGCGGGCATAACCCCCCCAGCACTTTTCTCAAAAACTTTTCCAAACTGCATGCCCTCACTTGGGGCTGCTGATAGTGGAAGTTAATCTGCCTTTGCAAGGGCTGATTAGAAAGAAAAATTCCCTTTGCCTGCCTTCCTTTTCCACTTGGCCCACGTGCAGGTACAAGTTTAGCAAGTGTCTGCAAGCCCCAGTGCATACAAACAAGCCTTGTGCAGCATTATATTTTGGTTTTGCCTACCCCCCTTGTGGCCTCCCCTGGCTAAAGTCAAAGAAACGCTGAAGCATCCAAGTAAATCAGCCTATTGCATTTTCTCATCAGCTTAAAATGCTCTGCTTGGTGCCAAAAAAATGACAATTCTCTGCAGAAGCAGGCTTGCAGGATGGTTGTATTGAAGCTATTTCTTTTTGCCTTGCCTTCTTGAAAGGCATGTTGGCAGCGGAACCTGTCTCCAGACTCTCCAGTCCAGTGCGCCATACTGAACACATAAAATATATGCGTGGTGCTGATGGAGTACAGAGGGTGTCCCAGCATGAATCTGCTCCACGGCCACTTGCCTACTACCATGGTCATCCTAAGACAGGTCAAATTAATTGCACCACAACTGAAAGCTGCTAAATAAAACCCTGTCAGAAGGCAGGAGCCCAGACATGCTTGTGTGTTAACCACCCTGAGGGACAGGGCTGAACACCCTTAACCACCCTGAGCTGAGGAGTTTTAGGGCTGAGGGAGTGACAGCAGCCAGAGCCCTGGGCTGACAGCAGTGACTCAGCCCCTCTTGCGTGGCTGGAGGAGAGAGGAGAGGTGCACCATGAGGCTGGGCCAAGAGTTCCTAGGATGGCACAGCTGCTCTTTAGCACAAGATGCAGCTGATTTATTAATAAAGAAGTAAACCCAGCATCCCCAGCAGTTGTGCTCTGCGACACTACAGTCCTCTGTCCTGCATCAGAGCAGTGAAAACCTTCACAACTATTTCTGTCACGCTGCTGCAACTGACTGCAGCTCTTCACCCTGCTCTCCTCTTCCGCAGCAACAGGCATGCACGCAGCAACAGGGAGCAGAGACACTGCACCCCAAAGAAAAAGGAGAGTGAGAAAAGTAGGTTATCCAGTGATTTACCAAAATCACTGCTTGTAATGTTACATGAACAGGCCAAACCCTCCTCTAAAAAGCAAAAAGCAGATGATGAACATCAGCCCAGAGGAAGGAATTAATTGGTGAGTTCCTTAGGAATAGTTCAGAAACACCTGTTTTACAGCAGTTTGGGGAAGTTTTAGGAGGACAGAATAGAAATAAAAATATAACTTTGCTCTGGCTGTTGCCTGAGTCCAAGTTAGGAGAGATAACCTGTGCACAGGGAAGCAGCAGTCAAAGCTGGAGTAAAGGGGAGCATTTATTTCTCATTGATTTAATTTTGAGCCCACTCTGGAATTGGCTGTTCATTTCAGCATGGGTGCTCTCAGCAGTTTGTGACACACTGTGCTGGTTTGCTCTGCCGGCTGCGTTGTGCCTGCCAACTTTTATTGAGAAATAACAGGAGGTCACACATGGTGTCAAAAAAAAAAATATTCCTGGCACAGTACATAGAAAAAGGCATTGTATTAATGGCAATGAATTCAGACCTACTGATGGTGGAATTAATGAAATCCGTGGCTGGCATTCTCTTCGCATCCCAACGGAGGCTACAACGAACAAAGCAAATGTACTGGCCACTAGCCCGTAGGATCAGCGAACCAAGCTTGTCCAAGGGGGCTGGAAGCCCATCGCCTTCCTTGGCAGGCCCTGAAGTGGAGAAGGGAACTGCAGTGCTTACCTAAGACCTCTCTTCTCTGACTCTAAGGCAACAGGAAATTAAGAGACAAGGAAACAAGGAGGTAAATAATGCTCATGGAATAAAAGGAGCAATTAATTGTGAGGAGCATTTGATTATTATTTTTCTTTGGCTTTCTGGGTTTCTTTAACTCTGATAGAACTGCAAGTGAGGATCATCTTTCCCTTTCTTCAGTTCTTGTGTGCCCTGAAGCTAAAGCCCACCTCCTGAACAACAGCATTCACTCATCAGTCTTCTTTCCTTGGTGGTTTCCAGTACCATTTTAGGAAACCCTCAGAGGTATTTCTGTTGGCTTTTGTTTTTCTATTGTCTTTATGTTAAGCAGAGAGAACTAAGGATACATGTATTTCTAGATAAGGACAAAATTCCTCACAATAAAAGCAAACACCGCAGCAAGAACTCAGGTAGGTGTTGCCCATCCTTAGAGACAGTCACAGGGTGGCTGGACAAGGCCCTGAGCAACCCAGTTCAACTTTGGAGTTACCCCTGCTTTGAGCTAGAAGTTGGACCAGAAGACCTCTGTCTATCTTTTTCTACCTCAGATTTTCATATTTCTGTAATTCTAAATCCACACTTGATCAGCCATCTCTTCATCTACTTGCAGGTAAAATCAATCAGCACTTGCCTGCCTTGGACTAGCCACCATTACTTAGAGTGTGATCCATCACTTTCCTTTTTCCCTATAATATAGATTTATGGGTTTTTCCTTGTAACTTCATACCTGCTTCCCTCTGTCCAAATGTATCTGGGAGCAGAATCCAGAAGTTGCAGCTATCCACTCTAACCCTTCCCTACAGCATCTCAAATGACAGCCATTTGTGGCAGTTTCTGTATTAACTTCAGCTGCTTGTTCATTCCCTTTCAAAAGGATAATTCAGCTCCTATTGCTGTTTAAAATATAACTGGGTGCATCAAGTCAGACACATGCCAGGGTCAAATCTTCTAGAAGAAATACTCACAGATCAAAAGGAGTCAGTTAATTCCTTTCTCCTAGGGTATTTTAATGCAATTCTGTCATGTTTAACGTTTAATATGAGTGGAATAATTGTTTGTCTCTTGGTATTCCCCCATTAACACAGATAAGAGGCACCAGCTGCTCAGATTCTACTTTGTATTTCCCAGTTGGTCACCCAACCAATAGGTCCAACACTGGAAAAAGCCTTTGCAAGTGGAAGCCTCTCCTCTTGCACTGTTTCTAACTGGCCATTAGCTGAGTACAGAGGCAAGCCCCTCTCAAGATAGCATCATGGTTCAGAGTCCCAGGACAGCAGTTTACTCTCTTCTGGTCATCCCTGTTTAAAAAAGGTTGTATAAGACTCTATACTGTAGCAAGTTTTACAGTGATGTGGGATGTCATTTGGCCCAGATCACATGCTGAGTGTCTTTACTGTGGAGCAGAAGTCCCCTCAGGATGTTATGCCCATGCTTGTGTTCTGCAAAGTGGGCTAAGTCCATCATAAACTTACACCACTGCATTTCAGAGGAGAAATTCCAGGTGAAAACCTAAGAAGAGAAACAGCTCAGCACTGGGCCCCAGCTGCACAACATTGCTTTGGACACAAGCATCCATTCCTTCCCAGAGCTGGAGACTCAAGTAGGCTGTGCTCAGATAGCTGCTGCAGCAGAGGTGGTGAGTTTTCCTTAGCAGGAGGTTAAGTGAGAGGGAGACAGGCCACAACCAGCATTTCTCAGACCACCTTTCATTCATTACACTTATAAATAGAATCAAGCTGTTATTAATATTAGCAAATAACTACTCCAATATTCCCTTTAGTTACTCCCACCCTCCCACTCCCTCATGGTTACATGACCAGAGCAAGAGCTGGGAGACGAATTCCAGCTCTTTACTCAGAAGAGCAGAGTTGTGTCCAGGCTGACTAAAAGCAGTTTTACATCCCAACTTGAAATCTGATTAAAAATCAGCTGTAAGAGATTGCTGTGCAATTCAACTGTAATTCAGCTGTAAGATTGCTGTGCAATTCAACTGTAATTTGTCCCTTGTTGCCTGAAAAGTCTGATAATAACAATCTTTACAACTACAGTTTGACTGATTCTCCCTAAAGCTAAGCTGAAAACCGGTAATTTCATTTTGTTGAGCACTGACATTATAGCCTTTGTTTTCATTTTGAAAAAGCACTTTACAAGGAAAATTAAGAAGTTTTATGTCTAAGACTTTGAAGTAGAATATATTTAGGATGCATTTTTCTCCCTGAAGTGGAAATCTCCTCAAAATCAAGTATTTCTTGAAGTTGTGTTTTTGTGGGTTTTTTTTGTTTTTTTTTTTGTTTGTTTGGTTTTTTTTTGTTTGTTTTGTTTTTTTTTTTTTTTTTTTAGGAGTGC